>JAHWXV010406458.1:0-10032 GCA_024586415.1 Phrixothrix hirtus | reverse complement strand
AAAACCTGTAAGACAGACCTGTAAAACCTGTAAGGCAGACCTGTAAAACCTGTAAGACAGACCTGTAAAACCTGTAAGACAGACCTGTAAAACCTGTAAAAGGACCTGTAAAGCCTATAAACGGACCTGTAAAACCTGTAAACATACCTGTTAAAAGCCGTTCCAGACCTGATAAGCCTGCTGTGGCTGTTGCTGCAGAGCCGGACTTCTTGAGCGAAAGCTAAGATCCATGATTGTCAACGAACAACGATCAGCTAGGCTTTCAATAGATTTTACAGGTCCGTTTATAGGTTTTACAGGTCCGTTTACAGGTTTTACAGGTCTGTCTTACAGGTTTTACAGGTCTGTTGTACAGGTTTTACATGTCTGTCTTATGGGTTTTACAGGTCCGTCTTACAGGTTTTACATGTCTGTCTTAAATATTATAACTAAATCTGGTGGCACCCCTCGAAAATCCCCTAGAGCCTGGTTTTATAACTAAATCTAATGACTCTCTTTCATCGATGTTGGTAGCATGCATGCATGAAGCGAAATAGGGCCATATAGGCCCATGTGTTAGAGAGAGATAGCTATATTATCTGACTATAATGCTAGAGGTGTGGAGGTGTGGTGCTGAAACCGGCATATCCCCCCTACTGCCTTCAAAGCACTTTCAAGATTAACTCGTTGCACTTGCTTTAAACGCTGGCTTAGACATCTGTATCATAATATACTAATACATTAATTTTTTTTTGTCGAATCAAAAATGTAGGTATATAGGTGTTTTAATTTATCTGTGTAATTGAAATTAACGGAGGAGAAAACATTTAAAAGCAGATATGTCCATGTATCTAAATATATGGCAAACTAAAAAAAAAACGATCAGAAAGTTGGTCATTAATTTTTGCAATTCTCTTTCTTTCTGTAAAAACGGATTAACTTTTTGTTTATCTAAAACTGCGATGTATTTAATATTAAAGAATTATAAATAATTGAAAGTTTTTACTTGAAACAATATACAATTCACTTTATTGAAATTTGTCTGGTTTTGAATGTTTGCTCAACTGTATTTATAATGTTTTTAATAAACTTAAATTTATTTCAGAAATCGTACCTCACGTTACATCAGAAAACATGAATGCAAGTACAGTTGAAGGTTCAACAACAGACAGTGATTCGTTGGAAGGTTCTAGTCCTGGTGGAAGCCTTGGAACTACAAACCAAGTTGATGCATCTAGTGGAACATCAGGTTTTGAATCTACACATCCAGGTTCATCATCCGCAGTAACTGAAAGTACTCCACCAGTTGAAAAGCTACCGGAACCTCCTATAAGATATCAACCACCGGCCGTTGATTATCCAAATTATTTCCAAACGCCGAAACCTCCAAGAAAACGACCAGAGCGTGTTAGTTCAGAAACGTCAGAAATAGTCGCTTTAGTGATAGGTATTATTGCTGGAGCTCTTATAGCAGTTATACTAATAATTCTCGCAATACTTAAATTTAAATCACGAGGTGATCGTTCTTATAAAGTTGATGATGGTAAAGGTTACCAGCAGGGACCTAACGCGGCCCTACTGGGCAATTCCAGTAGTACAAACGGACAAACCCCTTACACAATGAACGGTGCTTTAAGAAATGGCGATAGAGGACAGGTTCCTAAATCAAAAAAGCGTGACAGCAAAGATATAAAAGAGTGGTATGTGTAAGTGTTTTTATTTTTTACCAAAAACTCCGAGCCATAATGTGACTGATCCCCGTGACTGGACTTTAAAGATCGCATGTTATATATCATTATTAATATTAGTGAATCAAGTGATATCTGAAGCCAGTCGTAACTTATTCTATTAAAATGTAATGACGTCTTCGAATTACTTTAGTTTTAAAAGCCAATGTAATCATTTTATTGTTTCACAGAATTAAGCACTTTTACGTTATATTATTTTTATGTAAATCATTAATTAAACAAAGATTAACTATATAAACGAATATTAAGTTATTCCATCGCTTAAAAAATAGATAAACTTACTAACTGAAAATGTTTTAATAATAATCAATTACAGCTATTATTGATTTATACCATTTGATATTGTTTTGATTGCATTTATAATCTGAAGAATAACTGCTTTCGAAAAACATCTTTTTACGCTATTAACCTGTTTTGGTACATTTACTGGCTATGTTGATTGTCACGTTCTGCTGTATTTCCCGAACTGTTGTCATTGCCATAGTAACCTCACTATAACAAGCACGTTATGGTTCATAATGGTACTAGTACTGTTATGCAACGGAGTAAAGGTTTGATATTGAATTGTCGTTAGCGCAAAATTCAGTGTACGACTTAATATACTATTTTGCGTGGTATGTGCCTTATAACAGGTCGAAAAAAGTTAGAAAAACAAAACCCGAAGGGGCGAGTTTTGCTAATTTTCGAGACCTGTTGTACTAAAGTTCTTACTATTTTTAGCGCTACCAACTATCAACTAATTGCGAAAATTTGATATCAAACCTTTACTCCGTTTCATAACAGTACTGGTTCCGTTATGAACCATGGCTTACTTGTTATCGTGACGTTACTATGACAATCACAACAGTTCGGAAAATATATGAGAACGTGATAATCAAAATACTCGGTAAATGTACAAAACAGGTTCGTAGCGCAAAATATTATCTAATGAGCTAATTTCGAAACCTAGTTTCATAATTGGCCCTTTTTTAACACAAAATATATTATTTAAAAAGGTTGCTAACAACGAATAAAGAATACTAAGGAAGCACCTCTAGCTATCAAACTTACGGTACGCGTGTGTGTGTCCAGTTTTCAAGCACTATCTGTGATAGACGGCATTATGGTCAGAGGACAGTTAAAGTGTCAAGTCGTGGAAATTTGTATTAATTTTGTGTGTGTGTGTGTGTGTGTGTGTGTGTGTGTGTGTGTGTGTAATTTTGATGATATTTATTTATAATTAAATGAAAATCATGGGTGGATGTGCCGCTTATAGTTGTACTAATACAAATTTTAAAAAAATCACCGGGATTATCGTTTAACAAGTATGTTTTTATATTGGTAATTGTTAGGTTACCGAATAATATCGTTAATTTTTGTTTATATTTGAGAATTTAAAGTGTTTTGAATTTATTTTCTTACTGTGTATACATAATAAGTATATTGATACATTTTTCATAATCATCAATTGATTATATTCAAAATAAAAACTATATAGTCAAAATTTTCCTACCGCGTATTGTTTGTTTATGTGTTCATAGGTGTGCATACTTTAGTTTGTTATTAATTTTAAGTACGTACTTCAATGATGGAATATTAAACAAAAATTTGACATTTCTAACACATACGCATAACATGCTAACGCCGCCATTATGGTCAGAGGACTTGGGCTTCCTTAGTATTCTTTATTCGTTGGTTGATAACTTTAATAATGAATCTCATTCATTAAACGTCAAAATTAAATAAAAACTGACCAAACTTTCATATTCAAAGGTCAAGATGTCAGTGCCACCAACTATGACAAAATTCCCTACATAAATAATCTCTAAAAATGCGTTGTTTCCTAAATGTTAAGAAAATAAATGAAACAGTATGAAAAACTCATTTTATAAGACTTGTTCTTTAGAAAACTGTGTGATAAAACCATGTCTTATGAAATTTGTTTTTTAATACACTATTATACGTGTGTCCCAGAAGTGTTGAAATCAACTCTTGCCATGACTTTGACAATATAGCTCTTTTCTATTTCACACACATATTAAAATGAAAACGTCAAAACAAATAACCAACAAATGTAATTTTTATTACTTGTCACGGATTATTACAAATTACTACCAAATTTATATTTTTTATTTATTAAACCTGATGAAAATAACTTTTCACAATAAATATCTTTTGTTCTTGTATGAACATTGTAATAATCAGTGGCAACTAATAACAATTACATTTATTGGTTATTTGTTTGGACTTTTTAATTTAATGCGTTGTCGTAGTCATGGAAAGAGTTGATTTTAAGACTTCTGAGACACGTTATTTGCATATCGAAATGAGTGCATTACGAACCCCTTCTTTTCAACATGGAATATAGTTTTGAAAGGTTGGTAACATCAACAATTAACCTTATTTAACGTTAATGTTAAATATAAAATTGACAAAACTTTCATATTCAAATGTCAAAACGTTGGTGCTGCCGTCACAAAATCCCTAAACCAATTATATGTTAACATTTGAAGTTTTTTTTAAATTTTGGAAATAAATAAAATAATATAAAAAACTCGTTTCATAAGACGCTTTTATCACACTCGTTTTCTAAACTTGAACTAATGTAATAAAAGCATCACTTATGAAACTTGGTTTTTAATATACAAGTTTAATCACCTGCAGCTAACCTAAATTTATTGTTTTTTCGGTATCATATTTAAACTATTTTAATAGTGCATTAAAAGATTATTATTTAAGCATTCATACATTTTTTTAAATACTTATCAATGCCACAATACTGTTCCTAAGTATATCAAACAACAAAACGTTTATGAATAATAAATAACTAGATAGGTAGGTACCGATTTATTTTATTCCAAATATTTATTTTAATTAACCTATTATCTTTGTTTATACATTTATAATTACTCAACATAGGTAATTAAAACTATTTGATTTGTGCTGCCGCCTAGTGGCATTTTATTTGAATTTTATTCAAATAAATTATTGTTTGTATGCAACCAAGAATACACTTTCAAATTTTTTGTTCCAATCCCGACCTCTCTTAATATTTAAAGTTTTTATACAATCTATTAGGTTTGAAACTTGTACAAGAATTATTTCAAGCGACACATTACCGAACACGCTCTCTAAATTATAAAAACAATGCTATTATATAAATGTCTTAAAATTCTTAATTAAATAAATCCGAAATAACAAATTAAAAAGAAATTAACTATACCGGTATTTTAATACCAATAAATTAAAAAATATGTAGGTACCTAGCAGTAGATATTGTTAACATTTGTTCATTTTTACATAATACAATTTTAGTGTTGATGTATTGGCAACTTCATAGTTACAAATTCTCGAATTGCAAAATACAAAAAACCAAAATTGCATTACACTAAACTATTTATAGCTGTAACTAACATACAAATTTGGTTTGACTATCACTGCCTTTGAGTCATAAGTCTTATGCCTGGATCATTTGCAATTTTATACAAAATTAAGATCTTATAATCAACAAACAATGATTAAAATTGGAGCTGCTAAATAGAAATCAATTTAGTGTGTGTCCCAGAAGTCTTAGTATCAACTCTTGGCATGACTTTGATAGGATAGTTCTTCTCTTACTTCATACACATATTAAAATTAAAACTTGAAAACAAATAACCAAGAAATGTAATTTTGATTAGTTGTCACTGATTATTACAATGTTCACACAAGAACATACGATATTTCTGTGTGAATATTTTCAGGTTTTATAAATAAGAATTACAAATTTCATAGTAATCTGTAATAATCAGTGACAACTAATAAAAATTATCATACATTTGTTGGTTATTTGTTTTAATGTTTTAATTTTAATATACAGGGTATTTCAGATAATATGGCATTCGTCTTAAGGGGTGAAAGTAGGCCTTACAGACACCCCCAATAAGCGTAAAATTATAAGCAATACAAATACAAAAAAGTCATTTTTCTCTTTATGCACAACGTGCAGCCTATGGTTACATTCAGACTAAAACTGTTAAACCATTTATAAAAGTATAACTAACCTACTTAAAAGTATCAATTTACAGTAACATACACTTTTACAGCTGTATCAGGCACATTTCGATAAATAACAGGATAAAGGGATTGCCGTTTTACATAATTGAAAGAATTTAGAAATAATGTATACAATTTTTTTAACAATTTTGAAGAAGTTATTTATTAATAACTGATTATAAAAATAGAGATTATTCATGCATCATACTAAGAAAATGTGTTTAAATGTAAAGGCAGCTTAAGCAATTATTTATTGATATTTTTTAATTTTACACCTAAAAATCAATTTTCATTTCTGAAATTGCGTGACATTATCCTACACTTAAAATAAAAATACTTTAAACACTTTTTTAATACAGTGGCTGAATAAAAATTAGTTTTATGCTGTCCTTATTCAAATTATTATTGACTAGACCCTGTTTTTAGGCAAGCAAAACATGTTATAGATTAATTAGTTGGTGAGAAAAGGTGTTTTCTTATTTTATCATAAAATACGTTGATCGAGATGAAAATTTTACTGTTTGTTAATTTTAAGATTTTACCAGGGACAAAATGGATATTACCAAACTTATCGTTAAAATATCTTCATAAACAATGTTCAAATAAATCTCCATTGTTTTAAATACATAACTGAGCACGACTTATGATGGATGCATAGATTCTACCGAACAAATTGGCATTTGCACGAATTTCGTCTACGGCTACTTCAATTCGTACGCAAACTAAACACAATAATATTTAACTTAACGTTTGTGAATAAGTAAGTGATTATGAAGTATGGTCCATTAAAAGGATGGATTTATTAAAACAACGAAACGCATCTAGTAACTGATGTAAATTGGCATAATTTCGTTTATCAAGGTATCAGTCACTGACATTTAATATGGTGTGCAATCTTGTTTTTATGCGTCTGTTTCAAAAGTTAAAATAAAGACGTAGAATTCTGCTCCTCTACGTAAATGTTTATTCAGTAAAAAACGCTTACTCGACGATATTTGTCTTATTTGAAGGCAAAGAATTTTTCGTATTCGTATTGCTTTTAATTTTACGCTTATTTGGGGTGTCTATAGGGTTTGATTTCATCCATTAAATGGAATGTCATATTATCTGAAACACCCTGTATATGTGAAATAAGAAAAGATTTATCTTGTCAAAGTCATGGCAAGAATTGATTCCAAGACTTCTGGGACACACGCATAATCCTATTATCTCTGTAAATATTCGTGTTGGGAAAAAATGTCATTAATATAAGTTTCTCAATCAATTCTGGCGGATTTACTAACGATAGTAATTTGTTTCTATGGTCTCTAGTTTTTGGGAAATTGCGTCAGCAATGATTTTTCTAAATGATACTGTGCATATTTTTTGTAGAGAATTTTCAGTTATCGTTTAAGTTTATAACCTTACATAAGAAAATTTTCAAGAAAAACTAAATAAACTTTATTACCACTATAGGCGGATTTTCAACATATAAGAGTATGCTACGAAAACCTAGCACTAGTTAAATGACAATTTTTTTTTATATGACAACTAAGGAGTGAACAAACGACATACAAAACTTTAGCTAGAATGTCTTAGCAAAGCTTGTCTAATACGAAGGTTTAATTAACCTAAATTGGCAGGATTATCGCAATACACTTTTGACTTTAAATGACTCCGTAAAAAAGTCGAAGCGCCATTCAATAAAACCTCTCCTTATCCACGTATTTGGAAACACGTTATCGATATATTGCTTTTCAACCAGACCAAAATAAAGAAGAGATCCATCCTGCTGAAACTAAACCCGTTTATTAGGTGTTCATTGAGAAATAAATTAGCCAAAGCAGGAAGTAACAATAAATAACGATCACTGCGCCATCGATGAAAAATGGTCCAATAATATTGTCTGAAATACCCGCTTAGACGTTGTATATGTAATTTTAATGTCCATCCGGGATTTTCGTGTGACCAGAACCAACAATTCTGTTTATTTGTTGGCATTTAAACACAACTTAGCTTCAACTGAAATCTTATGCTATTCGCAAGATTTGCGACATTATTGCAGCGTTCAATCATTGTTTCGCAAAACTTGAATCATCTGTCAAAGTCTTCGGGTTCGAATTCTTGTGCAATCTGAGGTTTATATGGAAAATATTCGTCTTTTCAAAATTACTCTTAGAGATGTTCACTCAGATCTTGGTTAGGTTAGGTTAGGTTAGGTTAGGTTAGGTTAGGTTTTTTATAAGAGATCGGTTACAGTTATCCTGATTAAATAAATCATAGACATCTTGTTGAGTTGTTTTACAATCACCGTATCCAATCATCATTACGAGCTTTATTATAATTTTAATTAAAAAACTATCACTTGTTTTCAAACGTGACTTGTGTTTAAAATCCGCCTACCGCGGTAATAACGTTTATTTAGTTTCCTTGAAAATGTTTATATGTAAGGCTATAAAATTGAACTGAAAATAGAATTAAATTCTCTACAAAATCCTTGATAAAAAAATACACAGCGCTATTTATAAAAATCGTTGATAACATAGTTACTCAAAAGCTAGGGACTATAGAAACAAATTACTATCGTCACAAAATTCGACATAATTAGCGAAGAAGTTGACGACATTTTCTCGTAAAGTGAATGTTCAAAGAGCTAAAAACATTATGCGGGACTTTAGATGGACCTGTGTATATGTCTAGGTACCTATGTATATGTATATACTTATAGTAAAAAGGAGCAAGTTAATAATATAAGAAAAGTTAATATTGTTACAAAAAAGCAATAGTTTTAACAATTATTTCTAATTTCTAATGAACGTAATTAATTATTCTTAATTTACTACAATCTAATAGAATTACTAATGCATTTAGCTTATCATAAGCATGAAGTTTAATCATTACAGATTTAAGAAACTATTTTTGATACAAAATATTGCCTAGACAGTTTAGAAAACAAAAGTCTTAATTCTGTGAAACCATCATTGTGTTCGTAATCCCCACTTTAAGTGAAGAATTGTACTATATGCTCCAACTGTCAACTAGTTAATCTTAGGAAGCTCACAAATATTCCATTACATTAGGGAATCCCTATCAGGCACGGATTTTTATTTTCTCCATCTAATTTAATATTTTTATATACTTAACTGCACCGATTGGACTACACATAATATCGTTATTGCTAGCTACGAGGGCTGTTGCTTTTGTATACCAAATAATATTAATAACATAAGAATGTTTGTAAACTTCAGAGTTCTAATCAGATTACATCTACTCATAGATAGCCTAACACGCAAAAGTTTGAGAACCGCCGACATTTTGAGTTAAATTTAATTATAATAGAAAAATCAATATAGGATACCCACCTAGTTTTGCTGTTTTACATCTACATTTCTGTTTGGTAAGTCTAGCTGTATTTTTGTAAATGACAGTGCCGTAGATTATTTTTATTTTATCTTAATCTAACCAAAAATGATCTTTGGCAAAGTATTTTGGCTACTTATTTAATAACAAAAAGGTAGCTCCAAATAAAACGCATGTTGTACAAAGTATTTATGTATGTATACAAACGATTTGGTTATAATCTTGTTTTCAGTAGATTAACCGTTACTTCTGCTTACTTATTCCAGTGGTAACACAACAATTTAATATAAAACTATATTAGTAATCTTTAAAAATATTACTCCAATTAACCAATTGAAATATTAAAATTTTAATTTGGTTTAGTATTGAAATTGTCAACGGCATTTTATTTGTTGACCTGACAAATATTCATTGTTTACAAATTTTCAATAAATATAAGAACTTCATTACATACAATGAACTATATTGATTATTTTATGAAGTTAATTTAAAATTTTGTATTTATTAAAAGTATTAGAAAATTAAAAAGATAATTTAAATAGCATATACATGTACAGTAGAATAGACTGGATTATTGAACTATACTACATACATATCCTATATAATCATATTTTTTACATTAAAGTTTGTTATAACTTAATACTGCCTTTCAAATTATAAGCAGTACATTTGTATACATGCATACATATACAATCAGCAAAATAAGTATCCAGGCAAGTAATAGCAAGACATATATTTCAAACAATAACACTCATTTTGTAAAAACAAGTTTTAATGAACTACAATATATTGTAGGTTATAAATAAAAAAAGTCCAAATTTCTCAAATAAATTTCTTTTTAATTACGACCTGTTTCGTAGATTAAATTCTACATCATCAGGTCAAGAAATTTTTTATGAAGTTAACAAGACTTGTCAAAAATTCTTAAAAAGTTTCTGTACATTATTTATTT
>JAHWXV010406428.1:0-11738 GCA_024586415.1 Phrixothrix hirtus | reverse complement strand
AATATATATATATATATATATATATATATATATATATATATATATATACATATGTCTGTATGTATTTATGTATATATATATACATATGTCTGTATGTATGTATGTATTGTGACTTTAAAATGCTGAGATAAAAAGTACGCAAATGTATAGAATGAACAACGTTGATTGATAATGTAATGAAGTCAGATAAAACCCTTTTTGAAAAAACTGGAAACTATCTACTTTTTCAGAACAAATAAATGTTTAGAAATGTCACATCATGCCATTGAAATTAATATCTCCTAATGTATTTGTTTATTCAGTATCAAGCTAGGGTAGCTACATACATCCTCTTTATGATCTGATCGTTTTCAATGCAAACAAGTGATCCGCCTCTATCAATTTTAGATTTGCACAAGCAAAATTTAAGCACATCTAAATACACAAAAGACAATTACCAAATTTGTAAAAGAAAGATTAGAAAAAATAAAATTGATTTAATGTGTCTAGATTTAAATTTTCCAGCAAACTCAAATTAATCTCGGTACTAAATTGTGAGAAGCACTTGTAGCCAGAAAAGGAGGAAATTACGATTTATGTATATCTCTTTTAGCAATTCCCATAAAGTTAAATGAAACCGAATGAAGTCTAAGTAAGTACCTAGTGCTCATGACGTAAGGATTGATACGATTGGTAAATAGTTTCAGGATTTATGCGGAATAGGTATTTGTGCCATATTACATAAGCGTTCTGTCAATTGTTCCAACATATCTAAAAGAACTGCATAAACTAACTGTTTCATATGACTCATTAAATAAAAATCGCAAGGTACACGAAACATCGAAATTAAAACCAATACTGCTATATAGGAAAACATATGGCTACCTAAATGTAACTCACAATGAATATCATTGATTGCATACTTTCATCTATACAGATAGTTCTACAACACCCCACAAGTTGAGGCGTGTAGATAGAGTATGACCATTACTTATTCGTTGACTTTTGCATTGAGATAATTTGCTATTTCAGAGACCACTTGTAAAAGTACCCTCGTATAACATAAAAATCCGGATTATAAAAACTGATACAGTTTTGAGCGTTTTAATGTTATTACTAATTAAGTTAAAAAGACAATGCAAACGTCTAAAAATTCGTAGAGTGCGGGAAACATCTAATAATTAAAATAATATATAAATGTTTGTAAATCCAGTAGCTTACCTAATTAGAATTAGACAAACTACAAATGCTGTATTTAGTTAAAATACGTTAATTGCATATATTAAATATCATTTCATGACTTTAAGTATTAACATGTTACAAGTTTCAATTAGAATAAATTATCGCAAAGCGCAAGAAAGGAATAGCAAATAAGTTACGGTAGTGGAATAAAGATACCGCGTCCTAAATTAGTATATAATCAGCGATTCAAGAACGCTTAGTGGACTTCGATATTGACCGCGGAATCGGAGACATCATAATGGGGCTCGCCTAGTAAAGCAACCTTTGATTTAAAATATATAACCGAGCCTACGAACCTAATTTTCACTTGGAAGTTTGTCGGTGTTACTGCCTTCATCGATCGTACCTTATTGCTACATTGTGCGTGACCCGACTTATATTTGTCGCTGCAGTTGATCGGACAACTCAGCGGAAGAATTCGTAAACGCAAGATTTAGTTGCTCGTTATACAAAAGCTAGTGTTACAAAGCATTCAGACTGCGAAAGGAATATGTAACAGGACTGCATGAAACCCTTTAGGTCGATTGTAAATCGTTTGTGTACCAATATAAGAAACTTTGATACAACTTCTAAAAGCATTCTAGCATTTGTTTAAAGCCTGTAGAAGATATTTACCGTTGATAGAAAGCTTTTTCATGAGAAGTGCTAGTTAATTAATTTCATTGATACTAATCCAATAGTATCATCCATCCGTTGTTAAAATTAACACTAATTAAAACAAATCGATTGCCATCAACAATAATTAAATGCATTTATTGATTGAACTTTGCGAAATAAAATTCAATACTAATTGTCATTTTTGTAGGCACAAAAGAATAGTTAAACAATCTCATCATTTAGTTCACTTTGTATATATTTGTTTTAGAATTAGATATCTAGAAAGTACTTGCGTAATTTTTAAAATCCTCCATTATTATTTTGTATATAATTTTAACCTGTAGTTCTTTATTCAGTTATTTTTATTAGAACAATATATGACTGATGAAGGTTTATTGCCTTATTATTTACAAACTAATCTAAATAGGTATGAACAGCAAAGGCCACCTTCATAGCAGTCCTGTAAAAAGAACCTGCCCTCACGATGACTGCCTGGGAATGCAAAATACAAATAATTTTTCCCCGCGACGTAATTAAAGAAAACTGTAACGTCACACACTAAACAAATAATTGTCTTTCTGTTAATAGCCTTTTATCGCAAACGCAAACGACATTCTAACAGATAGAACTGTTTTCTTGAATTTAGGCTACTATTGCATTTAAACTTCTCGGACTAATTCAAAGTAACTTAAATGGTAAGTGATTTTAAAAGTGTGATACATTCAGAATTATACTAACTCATTGAATTTCGGAAGCAATGCCGAAAGTTTAAATAATATTCACTTTTTTGTATTATATATTTTATTACAAAGCAGTTAATCCTTCACATCCTTAAGATACCCAGTTAAAAAAATAGTAATTTTCTTTTACATATTTTCTCACATTTATTTTTTCATATTGCATATTTGCTGTTTTAATTAAATTTTAGGTACATTTCACGTAAACTTTAATTTAGCACTTTTAAGACTTCTAATTACTGTTGCTCATTTCTGTAGGATTTCTATTTTCTTATTATCGTTGTTGTTTATTGCAAAATTATGATCATCCTGTTATTGATCTACCAAATAATATGTCGCAGATTGTGTCAATTTTAGACATTGTCGGTGAATGCACTGCTTCATAAATTAATTAAAAAACTTTAGGTCTCTTTGTTCAGATTAAAATGCTCCTAATGCACTATGAGAATAGAAATTCCCAATTATTGGGAATAGCAATATCGGGATTTGCTGTTTCTATAGTGTGATAGCAAAATTATTAGCTAAACACAGCAAAATTGTATTGCATTTAAGTGTATCTTTTTAATAATTAATTTATAAATTAGTGCGTTTACAAAATAATGTTAAAAATTACGATAGCATACGACATATTATTTGACACAGAAAAATTCAGATAAACCACGATTTTGAAACTTTGTTACAATAACTATATTACAATAATAAATAAAAAGAGTTCTATATTTCTATTGTTTCCTACTATATATTCAGAGGAAGTAATTGCCCGCAGGGGCAGCAATTTCGCATTGGGGAAGTAATTAACTTCTCCACGTTGCTTTTGGTGGAGTTGCGACTTCATGTACTTGATGCAAACTATAGACCCATACGATTTGATCAGAAGTACCCCATCCAGACTTTTACTTGGCACCCATAGCGGTATTCCTAAGCACCGGCCCCTCGCGTTGTAAAATCTGGTAGGAGTTGTTGAGGGGACGAGGTATCTGTGAGAAGGCGTTGGCAAAATCCTCTGCTCAGGCCGGAAGGTGGACTGCAAAGCTGATTACCGATTGGGGATTTAGGTGTCCGTTCTGATCCGGAGCCTTCTTCTACAGAGGCGCCCATAGTCCATCCTATCGTAGGAGGCAACTTTTGGACAAGCTCTACGCCAAAAAGAATACCTCGGGGTCGGCGTCAAGCTCCTCGCCGTACTTTGCATAGTGGCTGTCGACTTTGGTGTTGGACTCGAGGGTGCACTAGTTTCAACGTTGATAGCGAGTGCACAATAGTACGCTTGAAGGTGAACTAGACCAGCATATAAGCGCCTGCGATCCATAGCGTCGGCAGATAACGCCCATCTCTACTATATACAAAAGTTTTCTATGTTTAATTTATAGCGTATATGTATGTGTTTAGTTCATCTGAGTGAAAAAATCATGATAGAAATTGGTCTGTTTATCCTATATTTAATTGTTGTACCTTGAAAGTAAACTACAGCAAAATGTTAGTTAAAGCCGGATAACTGAAAGTACTTTACTCTTCAGAGCTTTAGTTTTTTTTGATTTTATCGAAAACTACTTTAACGATTTTCTTTAAATTGCTCAATTTCTTATACGTAATATAATCAGTTTCTTTGCGCAACTTACACACAATTGCACATAGTTTAATAATCGAAAAAATTATCCAAGGGAAGGGTTTCGCGTGGTTAGAAACTGGATGGGTAATTAATAATTATCATTTCCGAAATAAATGTAAATTAAGATTTTAATGATTTATGGACATTATTTACATAATCGTTTTTATTGGAGTCCACAAATTATTTACGTTCTTAAATTAACTTAAAATACAATTAGTTTATAATATTTAAGTTTACATTTATAAATTTAAGGTATACAAAGCAAAGTCGTACCTTCTACTCCACTACATTTTATGTTATTTTTAACTATATACTTATACTGTACTTTTAATACAAGATGAGTATCAAATATTTTAATTAATACTTGCTTTCCCAATAAACATTATAGATTTTGTCATGGTGTTTAATCGACACCTTTTGAGATTTCTAATTATGTAAGTTTTTTATAGAATTCTAAAACCAAAAATATATAATCCTTGTTATATGAAGGCTATCCAGAAAGTCGATTACGTTTTCGTTTGTATCCACTTTGAGCGTGCGCAGCGCGCCTATCTCGGTGTTTGCGCATTCCTTGGCAGAGTCAGCATCCAGTCGTATTAGCGCGAGCTTTGTGTCGTTCCCTGTTATTTCACAGTAACAGTTTGAAATGTGTGCCGCAATAAAAAATTTCGCATGTTGTCAGGTGCGATCTGTAATAAGGTTTTTGTTAGCTAAAAAATGTAAACCTATTGATATTTAGCCTGTAAGGTGTACAGAAATAACGTGATCACTGAAAGTGGAGTGCGGCAATGGTGCATTAGGTTTAAAAATGGCTGAACTAATGTACACGGCGAAAAGCGAAGTGGACGACCAAGCATTGTGACTGATGAAATTATTGCGAAAGTCGATGAAAAGTTAGAGAAAACCGCCGATTCACAATAACAGAGCTTTCACTCATTTTTCCATAAATTTCACGCAGTTTGTTGCATGAAACTGTTTTTCAGAAACTGGGATACGACAAATTTTGTGCAATATGGGTCCCAAAACTCCTAACAGAAAATCACAAGGATCGGCGTATGGCAACGCCATTAATATTTCTGGACACTTACGTCAAATATGGCCACTCATTACTGGATCGAATCGTAACAGGAGAGGAGACGTGGGTTAATTATGTGATCTGTGAGATCAAATTGCAGTCTATGGAGAGGGGACACATAAATTCCCCAAAAAATCCGAGAAAATGCATGCAAACTTTGTCTGCATGGAAAATTATGACAACCGTTTTTGGACAGGAAAGCCGTGCTTCTTATTAATTTCCTTGAACCTGGAACAACAATAAACTCTGAGGGGTATTGTCAAACTTTGAAAAATTTAAGAAGAGCGATTCAGAACAAGCCTGGAGGAAATTTGAGTTCAAAAACTTTATTTTTACACGATAACGCCCGACCACACACGGAAAATCGGACCCAACAAGTCCTTGAAGATTTTCAGTGGGAGGTTTTTCCTCATCCACCATACATCTTGTACCTTACACCCAGCGACTTCCACCTCATCTCAAAGATGAAGTCGTGGCTCGCAACGCAGCGTTTTGAAGACGACGAGGAACTGAGGAAGAGCGTGACTAATTGGTTGAAGTCTCAGGCGGCAGAATTTTATGACAATAGAATTTCAAAGCTTGTTTACCGCTATGATGTGCCTAAATTTGTATGTGACTACGTTGAAAAGTAGTATTTTGGCGCTGCTTTCAAATCTATATGATACATTTTTTTTCTTGTACTGAGTTTTTTTTACAACAAAACGTAATCGACTTTCTGGATAGACCCCGTATTAGAAAATAAGTAACTAGAAAAAAAATATTAATCGGACAAGTTAAAGCATAATTTTTGTAATTGTATTAATTAATAATAGAAAATTTAATCGAGATTTATTTAGAAAAGTATTATTAACTACTGTTATTTAACTTGAAAAAATGTGGTAAATATGCTAAAGTTTGAGAATCTCTAATCTACGGTACAGATACATAAATTTCAAAATAATTGAGTTGGCATATATGTAAACGGTATAAGTATCTACTTCTAAAGAAGCTGTTCTAATTGATTTAATATGCTCTAGAATTTTAAAACATCATTCTATGCCTTTGATGAAACGAAAATGTGTAAATATTTAGCATAGATATTATTTAGAACATTAGTGTAATCTTCTAACCAAGTTTACCCTTTAGGGAATTTATCTGCGACGGTCTTTCTTTTCTGAACTTATACCACCCCACGCACTGCGCAATTTAAAAGACTGCAGTAAAATCTTTCTGTTTAAATTAAATATTTGTAAAATTACTTTGCTGTTTGTGTCAAAAATGTGATTGATGCTAAATTCATGATATAATTAGAAATACGTAATTTTTATTAGTATTGTGTTTAAGATTTTCGTTTAAATTTAGACAGTATCCTTATAAACATTAGATATGACGGTTGCTATTGGTTTTTATAGTTAAATATAGAAATGTTATCATAACCTGCTTATATATTTGGTTCTAACGCAATTATTTTATTAAGATGGCAGTTTAATTATACTTGTCTATTACAATAAAATACATGTATAATTAACTTGAAGCGGCTGAAAATCGTATTGATTTCAAACACATCATCTACAGTTTCCACTTACATTCTACGCAGAAAGAATTTTAATAATGTGCTTCTCTCTAGATAGTCTAGATAAATAGATTCACGTCAAACCGCATGTGGGTGCTATAAAGATTCACAATCCTATTTCGAATAAAGAACGCTTTATCCATAAAAAGCATTGCGAAAATATAAAATTCTTGTCAAGCCTCTTACGAGAAAGGACAACTATCTTGGAGGATTTAATTCTCTTAATTTAGGACAAACCTTGCAAGTTTTTATAAACGAGAATGGAAGTTTTATTTTTTTAAACTTTAATTAAAAATTACGTCACTAGTTTTAATTTTCACAAAGTTCATGTAGGATTTTAAGAATAAAACTGGTAAACTTCGGACTGATTTATCAAGTTTAGTTAAGTTATCTTAACTGCCAGTTACTGTTAAACTGAGATTAAGTTTTTACCAATGTCTCGGAAAGCTTAATAGAAAGGTTAAAGTCTCATAATCAGCCATAGTAGTTGGTTCTCAGACGTAATAGTGGGAATTTTAACCAATATCTAAATGTGACTAAATTCGTTAGCTTACTATTTTCCACATTTATTGTAATCATATTTTATTTTTGAAATCAATTCTGAATTTATTTTCTGTAAAACGCCTTCCTGCAATACTAAAGTACAAAAAGCCAGCCAAATTGTTAAGTACACACAAAAGCATTATAAGTGTATATTATAAGATTGCTTACATTTATGAGCACATCCTCGACGCAAATACACAAGTTGGTAAACATACAGATAAAACACCCAAAATTGACGGCTGTCCGAAATGTGTCAGATTAGATATAAGGGTGATAAATATTATACAGCTTTTATTATTTATTGAAATTTTTTATGCTTAAGATGGACGAAAATATGGATAGTTCTTTTAATGCTGACATTATTAAACGTAAATGAACAGTGTTTAAATACATACTTTTAGCACATCACCGTCTATCTGTTTTTGTAACAGTCAAACCATAAAAAGTGCAATTTATTAAAATCAATATAATAAAAAACTAACTGATGCCACATATTTAATGTTTTAAAATTTATACACAAAGCCTTAGAAATAGTTTGTTTCATTTTCAAGTATACAGAGTCCACCAAAAGCCTAGAACCGGTCAATTATCTCTATTATTAGATATAAAAATTTGAAATTTCATATCAATTAAACGCTATAAGATATCTATATTTTGCAATCATTAAACCAAACCGTCTCCGGTTTTCCCGAATATGGTATAAACTTTATAATTCTAAATGGGGTACTCTATACAGGGTAACCCATTAGTTAAAAAATTTTAAATTACCCGCTAAAAATTTAAAAAGTAAAATAATCTGGTATAGGGTGTATCTTATTCCAATTCCTTCAAATAAAATATTTTAATTATCTATCCCTTCCGGTCATACAGCAAACCGACGCCAACTCTTATTTTAACTAGACTGTCATATTTTTTCTTTTTTTGATTTTACGGGTCATTTCAAAAGTAGGTTTGTTAATAAATTTCATTCAAAAAAATTGTTGGTTGCAAAGATATTTTGATTTCTTTCACAATTTTGTCATTTGCTTCTTCATTTTCAGATCTGCGTATTTACAATATTACAAACGATATTTCAATAAATGATAACCAATAATGCAAATTTTGCTGTGTACCAAATATAAACCAAGTCTGTATACCAGGGCTTCAAACTTGAACATTCAATTTAAACATCTTGAAACCCTAAAAAGTATTTTTTTAAACGGGACACGCAATAAATTATGACATTTTTCGATAGAAGTTAAATTCTGCGTCGACTGATCTGTAAGTTTCCTACACCCATTTCTAGCTGCTTTCAAGACACAGCGCACTTTTCATATAAAACAGTTGAATTCTTAATAATGTTCACTTTTCAAAGTTACCTGTGTTATGCGGCAGTAAATAATTGCACGTTGCCATGAAAATGATCTTAAACCATCAAAATAAATGTGAAATAAACCACCAGTAATATTGTTTTAAAGAATTTTTCGACTTTCAGGGCAATCTAAATATAATGAAGAACGGTTTAGGAAATTATTCAAACGCAGATATCTTGAACTTATTTTATTACCCGGAACGTGTAATGAAATTTTCAGTAAAACCTGTCGCCGGTTTAATTAGAGGTATCCCCATTTACCTCACATGAGCTACTAAATTTAGAAGAATTGACACTCAATTTATGCGATTAATTAGTTTTTTCAAAATAACAATGAACACAGGATATAAATAACTAGTGAAATTAAATAACAATCACAAAACAACTATTTTATTAAGTTTAAAGTTCTTGAGAAAGAAGATTTTAGTTCTACTCTATGTGGTCCCATTTTTTCTAAACATTGCAATATACGTTTCCTGACACGTTCGAATATCGACTTTCTAATAAAAACATTTTCATTTACCTCTCGGAAACACCTCTTACTCTTACGTCTAATTTCTCTCTAGTGTCCACTGAATGGTCGTATACTTGCTTCTTTACATAAAGCCATAGGAAAAAGTCACAAGATGTTGGATCGGGTGATTTAGGGGGTCAACTCCGGGAGCCATTTCGTCCAATACAACGATCTTCAAACATTCGATCCAGCTTTTGAGCAACTTTTATAGAAGAATGGACAGGGGCTACATCTAATAAATATCAGCAACTCCTTTATATATTTAAGGGCAATTCATCAAGGCAGTTGGACATAATGCCCCTCAGTAAGTGAAGATACCTTGTAGACGTAAGATTATGATCGCAAATCTCATGTACAACCCTATTGTTCGTCATTGCAAAGACATTGAAATTTAATTCTTGTTGAGAACGGGCATTTCTAATAACGTGAGGATTTCATTGTCCCAACAATTTAAATTTCTGTGATTTATAATCCCTTTCCTTGTAACTTTAGATTCAAGGGTACAAATAATCTTTGACAAAATGTGATGATGTTCTTGTATATTAATCAACATGAATTCGCAAAGATCTAACTTTCTTAAGTTATCTCCTAGCTGAAGTGCTTGGACAGGTATAAATGAATATAAGTGGGATTTGTGTTTTTTCAAAATCCGCCAAAGTCCGTTACAGCCGCCTGTAAAGAACTATTACTATTCGTAGGAAAATATGCCAATGCGTTTACTTCGTTAATTTCATTGCCAGTCACAGGTTTTGGGCAACCTTTCTTTATATGAATACCAAATCGCACAAATTGAGTTTCAATTTTTCTAAATCTAGTTTTATTCATGTGAGGTAAATGCAGATACCGTTTGTTAAACAGGCGACAGGTTCTACTAACAATTTTATTGTACTTTCCGTACAAATAAAATAAGTTCAAGGCATCTGTGTTTGCATAATTTTCTAAACCGTTCTCTATTATTTAAATTGCCTACAAAGTTGCAAAATTCTTTCGATCCTTGGAGTGACTGATACAAAAATGTATCAAAGTTGTAATTCTATATATAATTCATTTGAAGGTGTGTTTGTTCATTACTCGTTTTGTATCGTTTTGATCCAATAGATACAAAAACTGTATTGTAAATTACAAAAACCTTTAAGTCAAGTAAATATTAATTAGTGAAGTCTTGTGACCATTACATAATTTCCTTAATTTCACAATAAATAAAATAATCTCAGGTTAATGAACTTGCTCCATCTTATTTATTTCCTGTTTCATTTTGTACTACATATATTTAATTTTGTGTAGTTATATTCATACCTTTGTTTTCTTACTCTTACATCTTTGATTTACCTAATTTATCTATACTTTTAAAACGAAGCGCAGTGCACATTTGCGCTAACCAGAAAACGCTCACTAATTATTATAATGCATTGTTTTCAAAACAATCATTGTATTTTAAAAATGTGTAATAATAATTTAAACTATTTGCACTTTTAACGTGAAAGAATTGTCCATATAGACTTCGCAAGAAAAGCACCTTGTTTTATTCATACTTCATTTTGATTTCAAAAGATAATTAATTTATTTGGAATATTCACAACAATTTAAAGTTTATGCAAATTTAAAGCAAAGCTGCAACAGTATGATTTATGGACAAAATGTCTGCGATTTATTCATCATTCACTTGAAATACAGATTATGTTGATTATGAAATAACACGATTTCAAAATGAATTCATAACAAATTGATAATGAGTTACATTTTAATTAAAGAACACAGATTACAGAAAATAATTTTTAGGTAAAAAAACACGATGAATTTATATCTAAAAACGGTAGGTACAATCAGGCTGACAAATACGATGCGTGCAGGCAGTCTTTGCACTCACAGGGTTATAGTCTAAATCCTTCAAATTTAAAATACAATTAGCTAATTATACAACTGCAATTCTAATTCTAATTCTAATATTACTAAATAATTATAAATTTAATTTCAGCTTAAGTTATTATTTTTATTCATTCTGATGGGGTTATACTTACTTTGCGTATTTATTATTGATTTCGATTTTGGCTTGTTTTTTGGAATACGATTTTAAAATAATATAAAGAATTACAGAAGCCACATTTTAGAAGATTAAATGGGTGAATTAAATTGTCTAATAGACATATTTAATAGTATTTAATACCTATAATAGGTATTCAACACTATACTTAATAAAAAACACTTATTTTTATCGAACTTCTCTGTTGCAACTGCCAAACTAAATTGTTTTTTATTGTCATGCTTACTTTGCTCAAAATAAGAAACATTTATATCTTCCGTAATTTTTGATTTAGACATAGCTTATCTTACATTATTGGAAAGGGAAAAAATATTCTATTTAACTGTGTATAAATTCAATATCGCCGCCATTTAAAATAAGAAGGTTGCCTAGTGATATGATGAAAGTAACTTTTATCTAGTTATGTATCCTAACACTGTTATATTTCTAAGATAAGAAATGTCTGCTAAATATGCAAGATTAGAGTATAAATTCTCTTGTAACACAATTTAGCTTAAG
>JAHWXV010406403.1:0-10249 GCA_024586415.1 Phrixothrix hirtus | reverse complement strand
AACTGGCCATTTTACTATTTGCAAAGGTAGATAGATTCAGGGCCAATTGTGGCAACAATAGAAAGTATAGAATTAAATAAACCTAAAGTACTAAATAGTACAATGGTACTGTCGTTAGTGTTGTAGGAATTTGAAGAATGTAGCCCACTATTTTATAAAACTGGTAAGGATATATTGAAGTATGACGTCACGGCGAATATGACATTTGATTGGGGAACGATGGGGGTTTGTTAATAGAAATTAGTAGTGTCATGAATTTGATCTAAAGAATGCGTTGCATATTTATAATCTTTTTATAGCAAGTTATACCTGATAATGAAGTACAAAATATATTATTAAGTGAATTTAAGCGAACTAGCAAATTTTGACGTGTTCAGGGCGTGATTTTGACATCTGTCAAAGCAGAGGGCGGTGACGTTTAATAGATTTTTCAATTTTCTAAATTATTGAACATTTGTGAACGTTCATGTTTTTATATTTATTATAACAAAAGTGCCTTCAGCAAATGAGCACAAAGGTATTGTTGGACACCAATTTTTCTACATTTTAAGGTAAGAAATTGCATGTTTTGCGTATAATTTTTTATGAATGCACTATTTTTATGAAAATTTTAATTTAATATTTTGTATTCAATTTTAATGAATGTGAATTTTTATATAAGCGCTTTAATTGTGTATTTTTGCTGTAATTTATGAATAAATTTTGCATTTCTAGTATATGTAAAATTTTTTATTTTTATTCGTTTTGCCAACGCAAACTAATGCAAAAATTGTTTAAAAAATAAAAATTATAAAAAAATTTCACGCTGTTACGTTATTGATTTTTTTCTGTTTTTCTTAGCGCAGTTATTAGTCGCAGACAACCGGTTTTATATGCTCAGGAATTTATTTTTTTGTAACTTTTGTTAGTGACTTTGCCAAGGCGAAGAATTTGCAATGCCTATATACGAGGGTAAAACTTTTATATCTACGTAACAAAAGATAAATACTCGTTCATTTGAAAAAAGGTTTTATAATCCGGAAAATTATTGCTCCGCCCATTGTTTCAAGCCAATTTCTACTTTTTCTAAAGACTTTTTTTAAAATGCTAAACTTAGACATTAAGTCAATATTTCTGGGCTAATTCGTCTCAATTGTTAAGGCACGAATTAATTATATGCATCCTTTTTCTTCCTCAAGAAAGAAGGCATAGATCTACACGCGAGTCACATCACCTAAACACGGCCTTAGAAAGATCTCACTATTTCAAGGCGATAAATTACGCTCGAGTTGTTTAATTTTTGTTGAAAAAGTGGCTCCCTCTTTTGAGTTGGTTTTACATCGTTATACTTTGAGTCACATCATTCAGTCAGCTGATGGTGTATTTCTCTTAGTTATGGCGGGCCTCATTTTGTTGAACTGATGATTCTGATAACAATAGTCAGGTTCCCCTGGGATATCCCGGTTCAACTTTTATTCCCTAAATCTTACTCGTTGTTTTTGAATATTTTTGGTAAATGGTAAATCAGATTGTGATTTTCGCACCCGTTTTAGTCTGTTTCAAACTTCTGCTGCAAATTTTTTTCCAAAGACTTTTATGTCATTGAACGCGTGACGATCATCAGTGAAACGAGTGCTACCAAAAAGCTTTTGAGTGAATCGCATGATGGTATTGCAAACGGCTAGCGGTGCCCAAATTTATCGGACTTATCCGAACGACCTTATAAATTAATTCCCTGAACCGAACAGCCTTATAAATTAATTCCCTGAACGCATACTTTTCATGCATGGATAGATGCGCAATAAGTGCACGATTTGTGGAAACTGCGCACTTTTAATTTAAAGAGGAAATTTGTCTTACGCCGACTTGTGTGAGGTGTTGATCTATTTATTATTTGCATTGCATGTTTTCATCTTTTTTCGTAGATAGTTTTGTATATGTAAAACATTTTTTCAATCATTTATTTCATTTTAGGAGTTTGATACGACAAAAAATCGAAGAAAATACACGAAACGTTATTTTCTCTAATTGCAGCCTACGTTTAAATGACTTGGAGCGATGCAAAATGAAAACTTCGTACATAAAACCTTGATAATTGTCGGTTGCGAAGGCCGAATAAGAACATGACTGAATTTGAATTTGAAGAGAATATTAAAAAGGGTAAATATTTAAAAACATTTTGTTGGTAACATTGATTGATGTTTTCATTTTTCTCATTGTGTGTTGCTTATCTTTTTGTCCTACGAGAGAATGAGGGAGTAAACTGAACGTAATAAAATATTAATGCTGACGAACCCATCAACAGGTTACTAATTTATTTAACAATGCACAACCAGCCAGAAAATTTCAAATATGAGAACTATGATGGGAATATTGTAAAGGTTTTGTGAAATTGCTGAAACGTGCGGTGACATTATAATTTCTATTACTGACATTCTTTTGCTTCCATTCTTTGGAAAACAATAATGAAATGTCAGGAAAATTTTCCCGAAATAATATTCAAAAATTAAACTTAATTTATTCACCTAGTTCTATTTTATTTCATTTCATTTACATCAAGCAGTTCAGTCAGTTATAGTACTGTACAAATAAATTAAACCGGTATAAATAAATGCCTCGCTCTAATTTAATCGTAATTTTATTTTCGTTTCAAAGAAATTGTAGAGCACTAATTTTAGCATACATCTGAAATTATTTTCTTATTATACCTGTATCATCATCGTTGTTTACACACCTTAGCAGCGTGCATAAAAAGGCCTTTAAAACACGCCGTGTTTTAAAGGTTACTAGGCAACGATTTCAATAACTATTCATTGCTATCGACATGCTAGCCGTGAAAAAATGAGGTAGCCTGCCTGTTTTAAATAAAAAGTGATTTTGATTTAATTTTAAAGGTTAATTTGACCCTTATTTCGCAAATATTTATGAAGGTATAATAAAACGTTGCGCGTGCTTTAAAGGCTAACTTATGCACTTGTATCATAATATACTATTAAAAATATTTTCATTTGTTCTCATATTTTTGCATTTAATTTTCTAGTACAGGTAACCTGTGCAAATTACATATAGACGGTAAAACCGTTAGAACTATTTTTTGAGAAGCGGAACAATCAGTAGTTATTTATGGACTAA
The DNA here is from genome assembly GCA_024586415.1 of Phrixothrix hirtus. Taxonomy (NCBI): domain Eukaryota; kingdom Metazoa; phylum Arthropoda; class Insecta; order Coleoptera; family Phengodidae; genus Phrixothrix; species Phrixothrix hirtus. Next base: position 7,138 of record JAHWXV010406403.1, on the reverse strand, counting down.
TTAAGTACTGCTAATCATTATCCTACGTCTAACTGCTTCGTTTCGGTTCTTAACCATTCTAACAAATAATTACGATGCGCGCTTCGTAACTAATTACCAAACTTCGATTGCCTGCCTACATTGCAGCAACGTAAATTACTTTCTTTGAGAGTGTGAACTTTGCAAAATATAAAAATTTCATACTCCCAGACTAGTTTAATTAGGCTTATTTAAATTTACGCAGAATTCTAATATTTAAAACAGTTACATCCTGTTTTTGTGTCACTGTTATTGACCATCTCCTGCGGTTATTGAAATTTCTTAATTAGTCAAGCCATAAATCATTTAGTTCGCTTTTTCTTTACCAGAGAAAATTGGAAAAAGTGTTACGAATGATTGAAATGCATCTCATATGGATGTAATAAGTTTTAGTGTGCGATAACAGATGGCAGTACAGGTAAGATCGAGGTTTCAAGATTTATAATATTGAAGAAATTCGTTCTCAAAATCGCCTAATTCTTGATACGCGTTTATGCATCGATTGACCTTAATTTCACCGCCCCTAATATACCAGGTGATTCAAAAAAATTGTCGCTTGTTTGAATTTGGCGCTAATCAAATTTCTCTAAAGGTGACAATGGTCCATCATGTGGTAATTACCGATTTTTTATACGTTTTGAAAATTAAATAATCTTTGTGAACTGTTCTTACAAAAAAATAAATCAGAAAAATGGCATTGAATGATCACTTCCAAAAATTACAAAATTAATTTTAATTTTCAATTAAAACAACGTAAAACACGCTCAACAACGGCAAGCTCAACTTTAAGTGATGAATATCTACGATTACAGCGCGCCAAACAGGCGACCATTTTTAAATCTGTATCTAACCCATATTTTAAATACTTAAAACTCGTAAACGAGCGGCTTTTCTAAACCAAAAATTTGACGTTCCCTTTTCATGTACAGGGATAAACTAAACCCGTTAACAAGTTTGTATTCTAAATCGCATGCAGTGGCTACCGCAACTTCGTCTTTAATGCAGTAAGTGGGAATACTTTATAAGAATATTTTGTATAGACGCAATTCCAATTTAATAGTAGTCATTTGCTGTGTATCCAAACAATAGTTGTGTCCAGAAGCAATAATCACGATTATATGCTGTCGACGTCTACTATTATACTTACACCAATCACTTCTCGCCCTTGGCTTGCTACTTAACAGAAAAAAAGCGAATACTTAATTTTAACATAAAAATCTTGTACCAACTTCTAACCTCAAATATACGATGCAGCAGAATACGAAAAGGCTGCAGCAAAAATATAATCGTGCATAATTTGGTTTACGACTACAAATGGACTAGGCATATTTGTTTCTGAATTACTTCTTCGTCTAAAAATAAATTAATTCTAATTTAGTATACAATAGCTTTGATATTTAGAAATATTTATTTTGTAATTATAGTAAATATTGAATAAAATGAAATTACATTTTTAAATATAAACCGATTTTCATTAATTGTAAACGTTCACCTTTAAAAGACCTAAACAAACAATATAATCGCACCTACAGTCAATTTAAACTGAAAATGTTATACACAACACGTTTCGCGTATCTTGATCAATACAATAATTAAATGTTTCAATCCACATAATTAAATTGAAAATTACAATGTGTTAAAAGATTTAAAAGAAATACGATTGCTACAAGGAAACTTCGTTTGCCAAACGAGTGCTATGAATTTGCCCTAAACAGACGTTCTGCGTGATTCTGCAGTTACTTATAAGTTGCCCGAATATTGCTTAAATGGATAATTACTACATTCGCTGATTCGTATCTACTGTCACCTACATCTCTCATACCAACTGTATCCAATATTGGTTTATTGGTAGTATGCGTAAGATATTGTGAAGTTTCTATCCCTTTCAAGTTTGTTCATAACAACCTACGTCTGCTATCTTCTCCTCCGAGAATGTTCGTAAGAACCCAAATGTGAATTATCCCGTGACTGTGCATATCTGATGCATTTTATATCCGTAAAAATGAATTAAATCCTTGTCAAAATTATTTTAGGACGAGAACGGGACAGCCTAGTTCGTTCTTACCTGGCTCCTCGGAAAAGTTGCTTGTTATAAATGGAAGAAGGAAACTAAAGTTATTAAAAATTTACATTAAATTGGACAGCGGCGGAGGGGGAACGATAAGTCATCCCATGCCTAAAATTTGTAGTATAATATATGCACCCACAATTCATGTTTAGTTGCATTAACTTTTCTGAGTAGAGAACTACGAGGACGACTGCTTCCCCCATCCTCTTTAAATAAAAGGTTGGAAGCGATCGCGACTCGACGATGTTGACCTGCGATCGGCTCAGTGTCAATTTTTTGTACACCCCAAAGGAGCATGACCAATCATAGCTATATACGTTCACGCGCTCACCTGTTATTCCGTTCAGTATGTCATGGCCGCAGTTGCTTCCACATTTCATGCTCAACTATCAGCGATGCATAATGGAATACCTAGCACTAACCTGCAATGGCCTCCGTTAGTCATTCGTGAAGAAGCCATAAGTTTTTTAAATTTGATAGACAATAGGTACTTTAATGAATGTATTAAGTAAATGTCCAATATCTCTACTTCTTCGAGCCTAATAAAATGCATAGCCGCATTTATACATAAATTATTTATTAGAAAAAAAAATAAAAAATTGGTGCTCTTCTTTCATAATGCTATAAATTAGACTCAGTCCTTTACAGACAAATTAGTTTTGTGGGGCGGCAAGTTTCCTCGCTTTTTATTGTATACAAAATATTTTCAGACATTAAAATCAATAAAAAAAACTTGCGTTAAAAGTTAAACGCTATATTAGATTAAAATTTTCGGAATTGAATTTTTTTTAACATTGCACATCCACTATTTTACATTTTAAAAAGAAAAAAGTTACGAAGGTGAAGGGATAAGGAAGTCAACAAATTATTGTTATTCCATTTGATAAAAGATAATCATAGATGGCGATGTTATTAGAGAAGTAAACTAATACTCCGGCTTTTTAAGGGGGGAAAAGGTTTCACACACCATTGGACTATTTTCAAAACTAAAATGTACAATCGCAGTCAAAACCCCATTACCGCCTTATACATATTTGCGTATACACTATGCGTCCCCAAACGGAACCGCAGCATTCGTTGCGAACGATTTACATTTATGACATGATATTTTTAAATTATTGAGAAAGTTTTTCCCACAATTGACTACACTTATGGATCTTAACGTGCACGCCAATATACAACGTATGTCGATTTTTAATTAATGTAAATTAAGCTAAATTAATAAGATGAATGAACAAATAAATGCTCATTCTTCGCATCCTCCCTCATATAATATATTTCCAATAAAATATATTTGTAACTTCTGATTTTTGAAAATCGTTGAAATATGGTTAAATGAATTCTTTTAGGAGGATGAGTAGAGATCAAATCCCGCTCCTTTCCATTTAAAATTTGTTTAAATTCATTTTCGCGATGTTTGTCTATTTCAGAGCTAACTTTCAATTTGGTAAATCAGTTATAAGGATAAGCGTCCTAGAGACATGCAATGCGCCCCCTTTCCCCTTTCATTGAAGTTAACAAAGTAAAACTATGTATTTACAATTTAGGCACTTTACAGAATAACGAAAAATTTTCAAAATGTTCACGACCATGGTTAGGTGCAAATGAAATAGAGACCCTCCCCCACCACCTGCAGTTCACCATCGTTTTAGCACCTTTTAGCATTTCATTTTTGATCCATTTGGCAATATTATTACACTTAAGGGGCAGGTAGAAGAGTAAGTTCTTAACTTCTCGCCTTATATAAAGATAGCTTGTTTCTAACATCATTAAAAATCCTCTTTCCTCTAATTAAAAATGAAAAGCTTTTTAAAATGTATGACTCGAGTTGTTTATTTTAGAACAGTTTAAAGATTTAAATTATTTTAGGGTAGAAACGATCTTTTGTCATAGTCCAAATGGATGACAATGCCTAAATTTTTATCAAAGTCAAACATCTCTGCTTAATGTAAGGACATCAGCTCAGCGAAGGGTGAAGTGAGTAGAATTAAAGAGTTCTCGTAATAAACAGATCAAACGGTTTTAATGTGGCAGTCACCACCAACTTAAACACGCATAGAATACGTAAAAAGGAGGGGGAAAGGAATGACGCCTTATAAGTTAATATGAGCTTACAGATTGCAACAGTACTGTGTAAATAAAATTTGCGACACCCTTACAAAATGGTGTTTCGGTTACCTCAGTCATAAACATTCACTTATCAGAGAGCCAGCATTTATTATGGCAAACTGTAAAAGAACCCTATTTGACATTGGCAAGCAGATCCACTAATAAGTAAATGTATATTTTAAATTAAAACTGTTGACACGAAATGTACGGTGGAAATCATACTTATTTTAAGTTATGTCACCTACATACATGTACACTTACATCTCAATAAGGATATGTCAGAAAATGATACAGCTATAACGGTACTTGCTAAAAGCACAGTTCACACGATTTTCATTGATAATGTAACTGGAAAGTTGTGCGCACTCAGCTAATTTTTATAGTTCTGTTCAAATTATTTTGCTAACATACAAGGAAGAATGTAGAGCTTAATTGCTAAATTATATCTCCCAAAACTATTTGGGTTACCAAACTACGTCTAATGATAAAACATTTAATCCTACTGGGAATAATGGCAAAAATATGGATTATGGCCGGTCCGTTCATTTAAGGATATTCTTAATAAAGTTCCTAACCTATTCACATAACGTTAATTACGTATACCACGAAGCGTCGCAATAAAAAAAGGGTAATTTGGATTATAACTGGTCTCTATGATTGCAAGTAAGGGTTCCCTGGCAGCAATTCATTAATTATAACAAACAAGATATTGACTGTCAAAATGGTTTCCGATAGTAGTTGGGTCCGAAAGATGAATATTAAAAAAGAGTACCCAGTCAATAAATAGTTTGCTGTGGGTATCTCTCAAGACAAGGATTTGCGCATTGTCTGAACCTCTTTCAAAAAGTGCAAATTTACACACTTAAGTTGGAGGGTTGTGGTCTATTGTTCGTGTAAAAAATGGCGCTTGAATGAACAAACCTGCCCTGATTATATTTTCGTTGGTAGAAAACTAAAATGATTATATCTCCAAATGAATATGTTTAATTCTGTACATGTCTGCAGTTCGTGTTGCATCTCTTACGGGACATCTGTACTAGCATAAATTTTCAATGAGATTCTCAGAACTAGAAGGTTACCTTAGGAGGTAGCACAACAAACCAGGCAATTTCCACTATTTTTGATAATTCGTATATAATTGAGACCGATGTAAAAATCAAAGAGAGATGACTAAAATATCGGCAATGTGCCGTCAACCCCGAAGATTGAACCCGACGGTTCCCGAATGCTAGCTGTACAATTACGCACTCGGGCTGATTAAAGAACTGAATTACATTATTCTCGGCGAAGTTACAGCTATTTTTGAAGATATTTTCTCAGATAAGGATCGCTTAGCTTTATTTACCTGACGTACCACAAGTAAAGTGCAAAAGGTTATAATTTCAGGAAATCAGAGCACGATTTAATGCGGCACAATTTTTTATATTCAAGAATAAGGCGGTTTAGGGCAACGTAAAACAATTTAAATGAAAATTACGAATCACATATTTCAGTATGATTTTAAGGACATGCCCAGGGTTACTGTGAAATAGTTTCAGATAAAGATATAGCGGCTCTAGCTCACAAGAGATACCCATTTTTACTATTCTTAAACTCTATAAAATACATTTAAAAAAAGGTATTTGCATTATGTGAACCGCTGCCATAGTGTTATAAAAAAGATTGCCGACTGTGTAAATCTAAAGTAAATGTAAGTATAAATAGAAATCTTAAACCTATCATAATTTGGCCTAAATGTGTTTATTAGATACTGCATTAAAATGATGAAAGTCGGCTTGAGTTAGCATGATTGTCTCTGTGACCAAGGACCGCGGGTCCAGGCCGGCACATTTTTTAGCGGAGAAAAATTGAGAAAAGTCTGCTCGGACAAGAGAGTAAAATCGTAGGTCCCGTGACAATGTGATGTTTGGCACATGAAAAATCCCTACTGGTGATGGAACTCCTCCAGATTTGTAATAATTATAGTAAGCATGGCCAAATAACCGTAGTAGTTATCAAGAAGCCCAAGGAAATTCCGCATCCCGATGCGTCGGCAACGAAACATACACACAAACAAAACGACGAAACATTCAGAAAGACTTTTTTTAAATTGTAAAAATCATATTAATGCAATTTAATAACAAATAAATCATTATTACTCCCAAATATTTTTGAATGCTCTCTGAATTTAAAATTATTACTTCTTGGTTCTAGCAGATCCAATTAAGATTTAAATATTGATAAAAATTTTGAAAAGGCACATTTCCACTAACAGGTACACAAATTACAATAAAAACTAAAAACTAAATATCCACACAACACGTACGAAGGTTTACTAATATAGATAGGATTTGTTATTAACGAACAGTTTTAACTTATAAAATGGACTCATATTGAATTTACAAATAAAGGAAGATTACCTATTAATGCCAAGTTGTTTAAAAACACCAAGGAATAGAATTTGATATTTAGTACATGTGAACTTTCATTCGACAATAATACTAGTTATTAGTTTGCAAGATGAATAGTTGTTAAACACTAATTAAAGGGTTTTTCAAAAAGATCTACATTTTTTCTTTATTTTTAGTACATGCATGGGGGTAGAGAATATGTCATTTAAGTTTCTGAGACTATTTCAAAACGACTTTGTATATGATCGTTAAATATACATATACAATGTCTCGCACACTAATTACTCAGTCTTGCAATCAATAGTCAATTGTTAATTTCCACAAAATTCACCCTTCACATCGGATGTGGTGTAAATAGAAATTTTGTAACAATAACGTTCGACGTATGTTATAAATAAAGTTCGTTGCCAGTATTTGCAATGATAACACCCCTACAACAATAAACGTTCTTGCTATGACATGCATTATGTTGTCACCCTATGATAAGAACTATCTACGAGAGAATATTTTTTATGTTCTTCTCTTATCGTAGCTTCGTTACATTTCTTGAAAA
>JAHWXV010406393.1:0-10628 GCA_024586415.1 Phrixothrix hirtus | reverse complement strand
AAGTAATAATTGATTAACTTTTGAGATCAAGTGGTAATGTGATAACGTCACATTTGACAGTTGTTATAATTTTTTGCTAACTTCTTCGGTCTGTGTTTTTCATTCGATTTGTTTCTTTTTCATTGTTAATTACTATTATTTCGGGCGTTGTTCTTTTGTAAACATGTTTCGTTTGTTTGATCATGCCTAGAGTACAGCAACGAGGATATTACTATCAATTAAGTGAATTTGACAGAGGTCGAATTATTGGTTTGCGCAAAGCTGGTTTTTCATTTGGAGAAATTGCTAACCATTTAAATTGAAATTGGTTTACTGCAATGCGAGTGTGTCGTGCATGGTTTGAAGATGGCCAGGAACATCGTAAAAGAGGAACCGTGGCTTCAAGAAGAATGAATGAGTGGCAAGATCATCACTTAAGACAACTGGCATTTAGAGAATGATTTTCCTCTACTTGGGCAGTTGGTGACTAACGGTTTGGTGAAGAAGGTCGCCTTGTAACTCTTAGAACAGTTTATTGCCAAATTCGAAGTTTTGGGTTAACATCATATCATCCTCAACTTGTGCTTCGTTTGACTGTGTGACATGTAGCATGGTTTTCCTTGAACTTCTTTGAGCAGGCCCAGATTCATCTTTTGCCCTGGCCTCCAAGATCTCCAGCTCTTTCTCCCATTGAACGTATATGGGACATAATGGATAGAAGGTTGCGAAATTTGCAGCATCCTCCTTTGACTTTGGAGATTTTGAGACATGAGGTGCAACTTGCATGGGAGGCAATACCCCAAAACGAGATAAACTACCTTATTCAATCAATGTCTTGGCATGTAAATGAATGTGTAAATCAGAGAGGCTGCGCCACACATTATTAACAATTATTACAAAATTTTGTTCAACTAATAAAGATTTTCCTCCCAAAATTTGATCATTTATTACTATAATATAGATGAATATTCCTATCAAATTTCATCCAGAAATTCCAATCCCTTCTTGGTGTTGCAATTCCACTGAGTATACATTTTACAATTTAAACCAAGCCAGCAAAATCAGGTGCCCAGCAATATACAAAAATAAAATTGAAATATAATTCATGGCATATTTTTTTTAAATTCAGGGAAAACAACTTTTCACCAATTTCATCTACAATTTCTAATAAAATGAGTATTCACATCTACTAACTACATATTTTATTCTTATTTTACAGAAGACAATTTAACTGGACCTTTATACTTTAAAATGCTTCAAAACATTATTAAGCCTGAAGTAACACAATTTCGAAGAATTTGAAAGAGTAGATATAATATTCCAGTAAGATGTTGCTCTACCACATTATTATAGGCAAGTTAGAAATTATCTCAATAATGCTTATCTAGGTCAATGGATTGTACATGTTCTTCAAATTCGACACCTTTTCACTTCTTTCTAAAGTGTTTGTCATTCTATCAGAAAATCTTTTAGATTTGCAATGTAGAATATAATACAAATGTTAATCAATTACCAAGGAAGCTTTAGAAAATGTATACTAAAAGATATTATATAGATAATTATATTACCAAGAAATGCAGGGGTAACAGTTTGAACAGAATTTAAAATTTTATTTGTTTAATAAATTATAAAGTTTAAACTGGAATCTTTCATTTATCATAGTTTAATATCAAACACGTTTATATCTTGAGAACAGCTTAACAATTTTTGAAATTACGTATATCACAATTTAAAGAATTAAAAGGGCTTTCAAATGTGGTGCTACATGAGCATTATTGCAATTTAAAAAGATTGATTCTATTTTAACATATATATCATACAAATATTGTTGAAGTTATTTGATGTAACATATTTTTTATCCAATATTGCTATTTCTAACAGTTCAAAAGTTAACAGTTTAGTGCAGGGAGGGGGGAAAAGAAAAAGACTAATTGTACACAGTATATTAGTAGATTAACAATAATGAAACAGTAATTTCTTGAAGCTTTTAATTCTTAATTATAATAAAAGATATAAGGTACTTATTTTGTTAATAAGGAACAGAGTTATTCTAGTGTCTGAGAGAGCAATCGCGAAATTATGAGAAATATTTGTAAACGTAGCAAATGCAATAGCTTTACTGTTTAAAGTGGCACACGAATTTCGATGTATTTAGAAAAACTTTATTACAATTATTTCATATACCAGCTAAAATTACATAAAATAAATAAAAGTGCTTGTATATATTTTATGAAAAAATAATGGTGTTTTCTAGTATACAAATTTCCTGGAAAATAAAGTCTTTATTGAAAACATATTTGTAAATTTTTTTAGACTAATTCTAAAAAAAATTGAAAATTGCAAATCAATTACAAATAAGGACTACATTCAATTATATGTTGTACTTATTACACATAGTTTTGTATCAAATTACTATAAAAATTCTAAGATATTTTTATAATTATGTATTTAAATTTCTTTCTAGTCTTATATATTTAGAATTAATATAATAATAATAATGATTTATTTAGCTAAGCTACTGATATACAATGTATTAAAATTAAACTTAAAATAGGAAGTAAATATTTATATATACATAAATATTACACAAAATATAGACAGTATACTGTTATAGACTTATGTTTTCTTTAATGTATTTTTTGCACTTTCATTTAAAGTTTTGAATAAAAGCCTCCTTAATTTCAACAAGTAGATGGTTGTATTGTTGTAAACCTTTAAAGAATAAATTGTTTGGACTTGCTGTTTTTCTCATAGAAGGGATATAAAAGTTATTTGATCTGATTCCTATCGTGATGAGCTTATGTACATATTAATTAACTACTTAGTAAAAAAAAAAGAAATTTTATTTTATATAAATCCTACTTTTAATACTATGAAAACAATTAGAAATAACGGATGGAGTTTTAACATTTTTAGACTTCGTTTCACATAAGAACTAGTAAGTGACGTTATGCTTAATTGTCAAGTTTGTATATTTTTCTTTGAATCTAATAAAACACTATATAAATAGCATATAAGGGATTCTTTTTAGGTCCTTCTGATGCACAGTTTCACCATCTCCTTACAGTACTTTAAATCCTCCATAAACAAAGTAAACCCATGGCAATAACAAAAATTAACCATTAGAATTACATTTTGCTGAAAATGTTACTATAGCGTTTCACAAATAAAATTTAAATAGCGTTTGCCGTGAAGCATACGTTGATAAATCAAATGAATTGTCAATGTTAAATTCAAGCAATTTTACTTTCTTTGATGCTTTTGATTTAAAATTATTCAAAAATACAAAAAAGAATGAATATATCTCAGGACTAAAGTGCTTTTTAATCCCTCTCTAAGGATTAAGAGGCACTTCAGTCCCTTGGCATATAATATACTATTATATACCAAGTGCCTCTTTTATCCTGAGAGCAGAAGTGCATTTCTTGAATGACAGCAAAAGAAATAGCCTTTCGTGGGATTAAAAAGCACTTTAGTCCTGAAGTATATACATTATTTATTGCAGTTTTCAGTGTAACAACATGAGTGCGAATGTCAGTACCTGGATGAACCAAGATTACCCAACCCAACATCCATTGCATCGGGGGTTTTTGCTCATTTTTGATGAGAACCAAAGTGTTCTCTTGTATATTTGCCTTAAGAACAGTCCACTTTGCATGTTTCTTCAGAGTATGCAGGTACTCTGACGCCATCTTTTACAAAAATCGGCATGCAGCCATTGCAATAATTGCCACCTTGTTAAGATGTTAATATTTTGAAAGGAGTGTTCAGATTTGAGCAATGAGTTCAGAGGCTCTAGTGTGAGAAAATGTCCTGGAGTGAGAGGAAGGAGGTCATTGGGGTCTGGACTTTATATAAAGGCTTTAAATTGAGAGTAGCTTTGACTTGACAAATGAAGGTGAGGAATTCTTCATAAGCCAAAGGTTGCTCTCTGATGATTCTTCAAAGATTAGTTTTGACCAACTTGACTGCCACTTCACTCAATGTGGAGCGCCTGGTGGCAAAAAATGCCAATTGATTTGTAAGCTATCACAAACCTGTCTGGAGTATGTTGAAAGTAATTGGTTGGTACTGACAAAGTTCGTACCACAGTCAGAGAAAATGTCAGAAATCTGACTGCGTCTGGTAACAAATCGCCTGAGAGTTGCCAAAAGGCGTCATTAGACAAGTCCGAAACCAATTCTAAGTGAACAGCTTTAGTAGCAGAGCAAACTAAAACACAGATGTGTGCCTTGTGTATCTTGGCCCCCCTGCACTTCCCTATAGTGATGAAAAAATGTCCATGCTGATCGATGATGACCTTAAGTTGTGAGATGTGATGTGGCAGTAAATCTTTCATAAGTTGGGAAGCTGGCTTAGGTTTAATTCAGAACCATGGTATGCAATGCAATACAACCTGATCAATCGCGTCTTGGTGATAATATCCAAAATTGTTCTCAGTAAATAATACAAGGTTGTCAATCCTGGATGCAAATAAGTCCAATGCATATGTTGAACGACAAATTCGGTTACATGATATGATCTCGGTAGGAGTAACAGATGTTTTAACGAATATGAAAGTTTAGAATGACGTACACGGTAATCATCCACGTTTCTGAATAAAAAAAGTTTTTGAATGCAAACGCCCCTTTTGTAGGCATGAAAAAATATGTGGAAAAACTGTGGTCTGGACATGACACACAAGAACAATTATTGTTTTATGCATTTTGGAAGTTGATATTTTGGAAGAAAAATAGGAAAGTTTCTTTTCCTATCGAAGTAACCAACATAAATAGGAAATAATGGGTTGGATTTTTGATAAAGAAGAATACTTACTTATAAGTTGATCTAAGTCATTAATCTCGACTGTAGTTGCAAAGGTTAGTTATTGCTCATTGACTTGATTGGTGGAAAAATCTAATATTAGAGACCCAGCATGCCATTCGACATGAGGTAGAGTTAAAAAGGAAAGCCCTCTTCCACCATATGTCAAATTCTCATAGCTGATTAGGAGTCATCTCTCTGGAAGCCAAGTCCACAGGATTTTCAACAGATGGAATGTAATGCCAACAACTGAAGGAAGGTTCTCTTGGATAAGACTGACTCTATTTGCTACAAACACCTTCCACCTGTGCAGGGAGAAGGCTAATCATGACAGCACAACTTTTGAATCTGACCAAGTCCAAATCTTATCAAACATGAGTGTTTCCGAAAGACTGTTTGATGAAAGAAATTAGATCTGCCAATAGATGGGCTCTACATAGCTCAAGTGTGGACAAGGATAAAGTTTTCAGAGGCATGGCCTTTGCTTTGGCCATGACATCAGAAGTGAAAATTTCTTCATCTACTATGTTTATAGAAAAACTATCGTTCCATATCCCACTAAAGAGGCATCTGAAAACCCATGAAGCTCAACTCTACTGGGATTATCTATGGTGAGATGTCTAGTTAATTTTATTTCTGAAAGATACGGAAGCTCGTTTCTAAATTGGGATCAAGAATCTCCAATCTGTGATTCTCAGTTTTTGCATGAGATGTTTGGCTAGAAGGCTAACTGGTGCACAAAATCTTAATGGATGGAATATCCTTGAAATTTCTGAATGTTCCTTTTTGTGCATATCCTGTGATCAGAACAAACAAGATATGAAAATGTATCGTTTACTGGATCCTATTGAAATCCTAAAACTTCAATGAAGTTTGGATCAGCTTTATCGAATAACAATGGCACTTGTACATCAGGAGCTGGAAATGTTGCAAGTCCACTTCTTATTTTAATGGCTTGATATTGAGAGGACGTTAGATCATACAAATGTAAGCTTGGACATCCTGATCAATGGAAAATCTCCAAACTATATTTTGGTATCATATGTGTGACGGATTTAGCTGTATTTGGCAAAACATTTATTTTGTCTGCAGAAAAAACTACTACGTGGATTCAGAAATCGAGTAATATGTCTTTCAAATCTGTTTGAAGTTCTGGACCAGAAAAAAGCATGTCATTCAACGATAAACCATTTGGGGCCATTTGGAAACTGTCAAATATAATCATTATTTTTGAAGTATTGAAAATACTATGATATAGAATGAAATAAGAAGAATCGAGAATTGATTTTGACATAGAAATAGAACTCAAAGTTATATGACCTGTCTTTAGTAATATTGCATAAACTCTTTGTAAATTTGATAATGATCTGGAAATCAACCTATGGAATAGGTATCGCCCAAGATGGGTTCAGAATTTTTGAAAGGTAAAGAAACCATGAATCTACCAGAGTTGGTATGACAGGTCATTTTGAAAAAGAATTCTTCGCATTTTACTTCATCATGACTTAAATGTTGTTTTGAAGGAAGCTTTTCGAACTCCCATAAATTTGCATACACAATTTCAATAGCTTGATAGATATCATTGAACACATTACATTTACATTACTTTTACTTTTATGTACATAAACCAAAAGTTTTAGTTAATTCTTAATGTATATTCAAGCTTGTTTGATGTTCCAATAATTGTTCTCTACATATGCCGTTTTCATGTTTGTAGTATTAATTGATGTGATCATTACAGTCGACTCACATTGTATGTTTTATAATTTCACTTGAAAATGCTCATGGTAAGGTGAAACATGTCATGAATCTTTTTAATAAATAACAAATTTAATGTTATGGACTAAATTGAGTATTTTTGAATTAAAATTTTTGTCTTTATTATTTTTTGTGCTTCCGAAAAATTTAAAATTGGAAGGGTCGAAGAAAGTAAAATTGCATGATTTTGCAAGAGATATAAGGTAAATTAATTTGTATTATATTTTTATTTAAATACTTTGTTTTTATATAATTTCAGATTTCTTCCACCTATCAAATCAGATACAAATATATAAAACTACCAATCACCTACTTTGTAAAATTCTGCACCCCACAGTCTTTAGATGGCAATTTTCTAACTGTATTATAACACCTATTTTTATGAATAAAGATACAAAACCAGCATTCAGTGAGAAAAACGTTTATTGCAAATGTAATGCTCTAAGATGTTCATTTAATTGTAAATGTATAAAAAAAAGTTTTTTGTACAATTAGTTGTATTTGTTTAGCAAAATGTGTTAATATTCTTTAAATAAAAAAGGTTGAGATTTTTGGTTTTTATCATTGTACAATGTTCCAAGGTAGCGGATAGAAAACATAAGCTAATCGCTAATGCGAACTCTAACTTTAACTCGTCATTATGAAAAATGTACATATTTTAGAAAAAAAACTCAAATAAAAAATAACTACCATATTTTGCGATTATAATTGAGCCACAAATAAAAACTTCCTCACATTTTGAAAATTTCAATACGAAATTAAATTCTCGAAGCAACTACATTAGTTTTTTGTATATCAATAATAAGTTATTGTAATTTATAAAAAAACTGTTTAAATAGCTTGAAAATTGCAAAAGTTACAGTGGGTTAAACTGAAAATTATGTTGCACAGTAGTCAACTTATAATTTTTGAAAAAACGCAAATTTGACACAGAAGACATTAAATGCAGTCAATGTGCCTTCTGGATTTGAATCTGTCAGAAAATTTCGTATAAAAAAAGTTAAACAAATTTTTTAGAGCAAAAAATATTGGGTTCAGAAAAAAAAACAACTGGTTAAATAGGAATCAATTTTCGACTACCTGTTTTATGCAAAGAATACTACAGAAAGTTATTGAAAATAATTAAAAAGAAACACTTTTAGAATATATTCCCATTTTTAAGTTAATATAGTTTAAATATATTCACTGAAGCACTGCTTGCAAACAATAGACTAAACAATCACAAATCACACTCAAAATTAAAATACGACGTCGAATTACTTTATGCGCTGCCTATTACAAAATGGCAGCACCCACTCATGCATAATAAACAATGTATCGGTTTTCCCAGTCAGGTAGCATAATTTGCCGGATACAGAAATTTTATTTTGTAATTCTCAAAATGCTTTTTTATTTTTGGTCATGTAGGGCTGAAATTTCACATAATATCCCTGAGTATGTTCCTTAATTTGGGACAAATCTTGATAATACAAAATGTAACTTCTTTGCCTGTCAAAATAAAAAGTACAAATATTTAGAGAAAAACAATACCTGTCTCAAATTCTGGGTCTTTTCTGAATAATATACCGAAAACTGCATTCAATTTTATCCATTTTTAAGGGAGCTACGTTGGAATTATGATATTGACGGATATAGAGGCCTCTTAAGAAAAAACCACCAATTACCATTTCATTATATTCTCAATTTCAAGAATAGATGGAACCCAATTTATTATATTATTAATAATATAATAATATATTTCGTTCCGAGCAATGCATGTCTAATAGATAGGAACAAGTCAAGAAATTAAGCATATATATACCAAGCTAAGTACATACATTAAAATTGAATTTTTGTTGTGTGGACAATGAAAGGAGAGGATATGTTACAATCAAGTTGTGCTTTCATATAATTTAAGAAAGTTGATAAATTCACTAATGGAGGAAAAGGTTTCTTTCAATAATAAAACTTTTAGTCTTTTTTAAATTTGGTCGGAGATGTCATATTTTTTAGGGAATTGGTAAAAAATTAAAAATATGCCTGCCAGTGCATATAGGGAATTTCTGAAAGTTTCAAGTTTGTGTTTTTGAAGACATACATCATTTTTGTTTCTTGTAGCATTGATTTTATAAGGCTAACAGATATACAATGCTTATGGTGAATTTGGTATCACACATTTTGTTATTTAAATTAGCAGGTAGAGGATGTAATGAGCATAAAATGTTTAAAATTTACAAACGATTATTATTCCACTATGAACTAAAAGTAAAACTAACATACTAGCACAGAAACTCACCAATCAATTTCTGTATTATCCCTTGAATCATTCGCGTGCTTGTATTAAGATTAGAATTTATGGACACCTAAGTATTAATTACATAGGGCATGTTTTCTGAAAGATGTCATGTATGAATATACAGATGTGCATGGTTTGCATTTTAACATTGCGTATTTAGCAAGAATGTAAATTCAACATATAATTGTCAGCTGTTACACACTATAAAATTTAATTTTTAAACCATTGCTTTCTACAAAAATTATTTTTTAAAAACACAATATTCCAAATTGTTTTATCATAAATGTCAACATGGTATCAAGATTGAAAAAATTGAGAAAATTATTTGCACAGAAATAGTTGTTAACTTACGAAATATTAAATGCAGTACACTGTTGTTTGGCAAAACTTATTTAGTAAGAAACGAAATCTGGAAAAAATTAAAAATTAAGAAGGTTATTCACATCGAACTAGTTGCTAACTTACTATCTTAATTATTTTGTAAAATTCTAAACTTTTGATTAGTCTTGTTATTTGTAATAGTCCTTTCACTCAACAATTTTGAACTATAATGAATTTTACATAATATTAGTTTGGTAACAATGAATTCGCGATGTTTAGAACATAATTCATTAGTTAACCATGAATTTCTTTAATTTAAGAGGATTTTTGTAAGAAATGTCTACAAATGTATTCTCAAATGTTTTAAGCTAGATCTAGTATGTATTGAAAAAACTAGTTGACATTAAAAGTAATCGTTACACATAAAACGTACATTTATGGTAAAATTTAATAATTTCAATTCCAAAGAATATAACATAAATTCCGGTGTACCACAAGGTTCAAACCTTGGTCTATTGCTTTTTTTTACTCTTTATTAATGATTTGCCTACAGTTTTTGTAACTTCAAAATGCTTACTTTATGCAGATGATATGAGATTGTTTGCTAAAATCGATACTATTCAAGATTATCTAAACCTTCAAGAGGACCTTAACCGTGTAACGAAATGGAGTTTAAATAACAAACTCTTTTTCAACGTTTCAAATTGCCTCATTTTAACTTACTCTAAGAAAACAGAATTTTTGAAATTTAAATACATGTTTGAAGCGTATCACACAAACAGTGAACCTTAGAATGACATTGAACTCAACTTTAAACGTTAAATTGCAAGTAGAAAAAATTACAGCCGAAGCATTCAGAGCACTGGGCTTTGTTATTAGAAATTCTTATTTTTTCAAACGCATTAAAACAGTAAAAAAGTTATATTATTCACTCGTTCGTTCTAAACTAGAATATTGTTGTGCCATTTGGAATCCGCTTTTAATCTATCAAAATTTGTTGTTAGAAAAAGTTCAAAATCGATTTTTGCAATTTCTATATTTTAAAGAAAATGGTATGTATCCAAACTACTTAATCATTAGAACCTGTACCCTTCGAAACTCATTTAAAATCATGTCCTACATGATAGGAGAGAATATCTCACTTTAATATTTGCTTATAAAACAGTAGCTGGTATGATTGATTCGGAATAGTTGATATCCTTATGTGGCTTAAAAGTGCCAGCCAGATTATGAAGACACCACACTTCATTCCATGTACCATTTTGACTAATATCTCATTCAATGTCCCTAATACGATTGTTAAAATTACTGAATGTTATTTGTAATTTAGATATTGATGTTTTTAACATCACACCTAACAAATTTAAATTAAGCATCAAAAACTTGCATATTTTTAATTAATGTAATAAGGCCTCTAGTGTTTTAATGTTTTGTGTTCTAATATTTCATCTTTTAGTTTTATCATTGCTTATTTTATTGTTCTAGCGTATTT
>JAHWXV010406314.1:0-11833 GCA_024586415.1 Phrixothrix hirtus | reverse complement strand
ACTTATACAAAAATAGATTATAGAAACAGTGAAAATAAAACAGAATTGTCATAGATACTTTGAAATGTAATCAAGGCCAATATAATCAATAATCAAGCAAATAATTTTAAACCCGAATTCTTTTTTATGCAGTAATCAATATATTCCATAAACTAGTATCTACAAGAAGAAATATTTAACTATATATATATATATATATATAATCAATAAAAAAGTTGGTTTTATTTGTGCCTCAATATCAAATTGAAAGCCAGTGATTAACTTATCTACCCTTTTCTATTGTACCTTAAAAATTCGCGTTACAAAAATGATAATGTAATCATACTAGACTAAATTGTATTATCTAACTTCTATTGGATTCTAAAAAAATACATTCGCTCAAATTAACATGCAGGTTAGTACTCAAAATTTTAATAGCCAATTCAAGGACGGTCTGATAATTAGTCGATTTCCAAGAGATGGCGCCACTGATCACCGAATGTGTATCATTTCTGTCAAATACAATCTGTTAGTAGGCTGCATGTACATTTTTAGTTCTATATATCATTTAGATTATGTTTGACAGCCATAAAGGCGAGCAACTTGTTATCCATTAATAAAAACGAATTTCGTGCAAAGCATTAAGCATTATTTTTTGCGTGGAAAAACCACGAAAGAAATAAAGGAAAAGCTTGATAAATATTATAACACATCTGCTCCAGAAAATTCAACTGTGATTTATTGGTTTGAAGAATTTAAACGTGATCGTACAAGCACAATTGATAAACATCGTTCAGGTCGACCAATCGAAGTGACTACCAAAGAAATGATTGATAAAATCCATGATATCGTATTGGAAGATCTACGAGTGGAAGTGCGTGAAATAGCTGACATCGTGAACATCTCAAAAGAACATATGGGTAACATTTTTCATGAACATTTAGATAGAAAAAAGCTGTCAGCAAGACGGGTGCCGCGTTTATTGACAATCGAACAAAAACGCAATCGTGTGGTCATTTCAAAGCAATATTTGGCGATATTTTAACTTAATGCAGATGAATTTTTGCCTATATTCATAACCATAGATCGAACATGGATCCACTACTACACCCCTGAAACAAAACAACAATCAAAACAATGGGTTGAAGCTGGTTCAAGTGCACCAAAGAAAACAAAAGTGGTTACATCAGCTGGAAAGGTTTTGGCGACTGTTTTTTGGGATACACAAGGTGTAATACTCATCGATTATCTTAAAACGCAAAAAAAATCGCATGAGATTATTATGCGGCATTACTGGATCAATTGCAAATTATACAATTCAGAAACATGGTTTATAAACGTTTTTTGTCATACAAGCCGAAATATACCTGCTGTTAACGTAATATCGTCTATTTCCTGAGCATCTTGTATAATTAAAGTGAATTTTAAATGTTTTTAAGAAATAGTTTAAATTAATTTAAATAAACTTATTTACGTTGTGAAGAATGACAACACAAGTAGTCAGTAGAACAAATTCCTTAAACTTTGCAGTATAGTATATGCATTGTAGTGAACCTTTATGGCGGTATGAATTTGTAATGTCATGGATATCGTTGATGATACACAATTCAAGTTAACTACGCACGTCCCATATTTCAGTACAATACAGGTTGCTTCTCTTCTTACAAATTAGATGAAGCTCTCCAAGCTAGAAACAAATTAGCTGAACGTATAGCTTGTAAAATATATAAGCTGTGAAATGCTATCATTCATTTAGATGAAATTTGTTCCTTAACTCTAAGATGACTATATCTCATTCAAGTAAGTAGTTGAGATGTGAAGTATCATTTTTGCTGCTTCGCGTAATGTACGAGAGGCAAACTTTGAAGGTTATATTAAATGCACAACTGTTTTACTAACGTAAAATACTTTATAACAACAGAATCGTCATTGAAAGCAAATATTGGATTTGATCTTACTGAAGATTGCAGTAAGAATGGAAATCAAAAATTGATTTCCAAATATCTTAGACCAATGGCATGAAAAAATATGCCTATTGGGTTATTGCATAAAGATGTTCCGGTGTAAAACGTTAAATGATTCATTTCCTATTCGCCATGTCTTGCTTGTTTATTGAACATAATCTCAATTATCTCAATTGATTGGTTGCATTCAAGGGATCCAAATTTTCTTTTAATTATATGCTTCTAACTAATTTTGGAAAGTTTAGGATTGTTTTCAACAGAGCTTAGGTAGGTCATTAAATTTCATTTTCAAGTAAGCATTAATTAATTTTATAGAATAAGGGGTTCCTGGTGACTCGCATAGAATTGGTTTTGTTATATTAGATGTCCTTGGAGTTTTCAAAATTGACACGATTCTTCTATGCTGATACTCCTTCATACTAAGAAATTGCCTTTTTGAGCAACTTTGTAGAATAGTTGAGTGCTTAAAGATAAATTTATTGAATTTATTTCAAATGTAAGTTGAGTTTTTCCCTAATGCTATAAAGTTTTTGTGCTCATTTACAATTATTTGATAAAATTATTGGGTCAAATTCTTTTTGTCCCTGAACTACTAACTACTACATTAAAATTTGATTTTTTGTGGTTCAATTTAAGCAATATCCCTTTCATGTCAATTGATTTTATAATGTGAGATCTCATAACAATTAAAATGCAAGTATTTCTAATTTCTTTAGATAAATGCCTATTTAATAAGACAGAATTTCACTATTGCATGGAGGCTCACACAATCAAAATTGTAGCCGTTTGGGCTGTGCAATTCCCCAGTAACATTTGAAAGATTTGGCGAGCTGATTCCGAGAGACGTGTCTTGGCAAACGTATCTGGTTTACTTGGATGATGTGATAATAATCTAAAGACCTTCGATGAATATCTGAATAACTTTGAAGAGTTGTTTCAAAGTTGCGCAGTGCCCATCTACAACATTATCCGAAAAAGTGCAATACCTTTCAAACGGAAGTTAAGGCATTTGGGTTCTAAAACAAGTGCAGAATATGAGCCAGAGAAGAGTCTGGCAGTGCCAAAAAGGCCACAATTAAAAGGTAAACATTACTTTTTGGAATTACATAGCTACAATCATTGACTAGACTGTGGATTTTCAAACACCGCAGAAACGCTTACAAAAAATTACTAAAGAATGATAATACTTAAACTGGTTTTGATAAATACGCTTATACCTAGTTATCTTAAAATTATGGGACGATTTGTCTTGGACACTGATGGAACTCGTATAGGAATTGGCGCTATGTAGACGTAATCTTGTTTTAACAAGTATAGTCCAAGCCTGAACGGAACAACTGTGTTACATGGAAAACATTATTACCGATAATAAAGTCATAAAAACTAATTAGGTTATATACATTTTTCCATGTAATTATTTTTATTAACTATTGAACCTTAAAACTAATCGATCTACCTACGATGGGTCTATTACATGTTTTGTATTGAAAATTGATTAAACCGCATTGAAATAGCTACTACAGTTTAGGAATGCGGAAGAACATATCGCGAGGTGAATTGTATAGCTGCAAGAATATGACTTCGGAGTTACACATCATGCCCGAAGGAAACCGACTGCAACCGCTGCTCACGATTGGAATAAAAAATTGGAAATATCACTATTAATACCGATCACAGCAAACCTGGAGAGGTGAGATAGATAAACTATGATCTAAGACTATAATGGAAAGGAGTAGCGCCATTTAACCCAGTTATTAAAGTGTATTGGATTCAATGCAGTCACTTGCAAATCTAGGACGGTCTACTGAAGAGATCACTGGAGAATGAATATGGAACCAAGAAACGAAGATAGTTGATAGTTCCAACAAATAGAGTAGCAGAGATTGTGCTACAACTGCATGTTGGTTCATGAGGAGGGCATATGGAAGTAAAGAAGATCCTGGTAAAGCTAGACGAATGATTTTATTGGGTGAATTGCGAGAAAGACGTTAAGAAGTGGTGCTGAAAGTGTCAACATGCACCTCAGGGAACGGTCCACTTTGAAGACGAAGCAAATCGATAAGGTGGTGGGTATCTTATTCGAAAAAATTACTATTGATATAGATGTCCGTTTCCAGAAGCAGAAGCAGAATATATCTTGGTGGCGAACGATCGAACTATACGCTATGGCAAATTAAGGATGTAATTAACAGTAGCCGAGACATTGGTGAAAGATGTATATAGAGATGTATAGTAGTCTTGGAATTTCACTGAAATTACATTCTAACCAAGGACGAAATTTCTAATCAGCACTATTGCAGTCTCTGACAGTTATTGAAAATACTGGACTAATGCTTTACATCTGCAATCATATGAACTGAAACTTATGTACCAAAAGATCGGGAAATATTTATCGAAAATTGTCTCAGATCAACGAGACCGGAATCATCTGTTCCTAATGACGTATTAGTCGACTGTAGGCGAGACTGTAAGTGTGAGCTCCGCTATAGTGTAATTCAGAGTTCATTACCGAACCCAGGAGGGAGCAAACTGCGGGTAGTGGAATCGCCGAGAGTCTTTAGCCGAAGCTGATTTTTATACAGGATGTCCCAAAACAAGTGACACCACGCAAACTATAGGTATCTTATGAGAGTGCAATTTCCTTGTAATTTTGGTTTTAAAAACGTTTTTAAATTTTGCAAATTTGAAAATGTCAGGCAAAGTAATAAAACTTTATTTTCTGGAAAAAATATATTTAAAAACACAAATATGTTCCATAATTAAAGATATACCAATGAGTAGTACACATCAAAGGCATCGATATTACTATTCGGCACCGCACGCACACCATGGTTGGACTTAGTACTGTAATTGCTAATATTTGGGAAATATACATTTTTGAAAAAAAATTCATAAGCAGATTTTGTGTCCACGATTTGCGCGATACCACTTATTTTTGGGATACCTGTATACAAGAAAACAATTGGATGAAGGTCCACTAGGTTCTAAGACGAGAGGGTTTCAACCTAATGATGTAATGTGGTTGCATCAATCGCATCGATGATTAGGCCTATCAACCAAACCACAAAGATTCTGGGAAGGGTCATATAAACAAATATCAATGGTGGGATATACTAAACTCAAAGATAAAACCTGAAGCGGTACACATGAACCGGTTAACCCCGTAAACGGCGGAAACTGGAAAAAGTGGAATCCTGCTTATTCCAGAAAATATGTACGGTCCCGTGAAAATTATAGGGAAAATACATAGACTTAACCGAAAACTACTTAACGCGAATACGGAAAGGAAACCTAGGTCCGATGGAATAAATTTAACTTGAAAAATACGGAAAATTGTGTTGCTCTAGCGCATACGTAATGTAAATAATATTTATGCCTTTAACATGCATAAATTTCTATGTATTTCTTAGAAGGAATTAAAATTATATTTGTGTATTAAATTTAACCGTAGGACTTTTTAATATTATTAACAAACTTCAAAAGGGACTTATTTATACTATTCTGCTAAAACGCAGAATTAATAGTTCTTTAAACGACTCACATGCACTTTCAATCCTAAGTACGTGCGTATATTACGCAATTTATCGATGCTGTTACAAGTATTCTCGTGGTGTTTGAAGGTGACATACTACGTCCGCAAATAAAAAAATTGTTTTAATTTTTTAAATTATCTTAAGATTGTTATTCTTAACTAGATCTTGTATTTTTTAAATAAAAATGAATCGCATATATAACATTCTTACACTTAAAGAAAATATTAACCTAATAAAAGTCCACGAAACTGAAGGTTTAAGCGCTAAGCAACTCGTCGTTAAATTTAACTGCGGAAAAACACAGGTGTATGATTCCACAAAAGTGGAATGCAAAACTTTAAAGAATGTCGATTTATGTATACATGAAATAAAATATTTAAAATATATGATAAAAGCTAATTAATAAAAGCCTTATGGAAACCAAAAAATTTATTTAGCATCATTATGGGTTACTTATATGTATGTACTTAAAAAATGTAAATCTGTTTAAAACGAGAAAGCCTGTGTAAAACGAAAAAATTTTATAGTCCCTTGGAATTCCAGTTTAGACAGTTTTCACTGTATATGAAAAATAGACATTTGGTACAGGTCAAAAAATAAATGTTTATTGTAAAATTCGAGAAGACTGCCTGAGACTACAAGGGGTCCAATGCGTCTTTGCAATGAAGGTTCTATGACATGGACAACAATTTTTTATACGAAGATGTTGCCTTTCCGCAAATACTTTCTCTTCAGCTGAAGCCAAAAGCCGTTTTTAAATTTTAAATTTCTAAAAATTCCTAAAAAAATTCTAAAATTATGCTTAACTAAACTATAACAGTATTATCCAACCCTATCTTGGTTTTTAGACAGAAGATCTGTAGCAAGCTATCGCATTTTTAAAATATCCGCTCCCCCCCCTCGTGGTTGGTTTCTTAGTGTAATTCTCGTTAAACATACGAAAACACTATTAGCTAATACACGTTTTAATTAATTATTTAAATGGCTGGCTCAGACAGAAAGTAGCTGAATACAAACAGTAATAGTTACGCAATATAAAAAAGGCACAACAAAGGTTTTAGAAGTTTTATTTTTCCTTCAAGGTTAAAATTAACTTCGTAATCATTAAATAAAAATGTAGAAAATCTATAAATTGACTAAACTAAGCAGATATTTTGTAGACAATTTCCTTCTCTTTTATAATTTAGAAATATATCCAAATGTTTGACGTTCTTGTAGTCATTAAAGAAATATCAATGACTATTAGATTATAATTACATAAATGGAAAATTTGATTATTAGGTAAATTCTTGGAAAAGCAAAATAGATGAACTTTTGAAGGAATTACTTAGAAAACATATTTTAGCGTATTAGCAATACGAATTCAGTTGTATAAATATTTCATGAAGTTCATGTTTAGCATATGCAAAACCCTAAATGAAGACATTCAATTTATTTATAAATATTGTTAAAAAAATTAAATACCCAGTCATTCTTTATAATTACGTATGTAGGTACTCACGTTTCTTAAAATTAAATTTGTATTTCTTTACAATAGACTAACTGGTTAATCGTAACCACTTTTTACTTTTTCAACCGATGTTTACAGCAAATATGCGATTGGAAAGTTTAATTACTTCCTGGTATTGAATTCAGAACTAATATAGATAATGTAGTACTGTAATTAGTAGTCTTCATTAGTACAAATTATATAAATAAATTGCGTTACTGAAATAAAATAAAGTATCCCATACACATACATATTTAAAGCATTGTTGCAGGTATCCATAGTTTTCCATGTTGCAGCAACAGTACGATTTGATGAAAAATTGAAAATAGCAATGGCGATAAACGTAAAAGGTCCTAGAGAAATATTACGTTTATGTAAAGAAATGCCAAATTTGAAGGTCGTCATGCACGTCTCGACAGCGTATTCAAATTGTGCTATGAAAATTATAGAAGAAAAATTTTATCCAGCACCTATGGACAGTAACAAACTTATTATGGTTACCGATGCTATTAACGAAAGACTTTTGGAGAAAGTGACACCAATGTAAATATTAAAAATTCGTAAATGCATGGTTGAAATTTTAACAATAGTTTGTAAACATGTAAACACTAACAAAATTCAAGACTAGGTCATGGCAATGTTAATTCACATAATATTATTGCTAAAGTAAAAGTTACAATTTAACTTAATTTTTAAATCAATATGGAAACTATTCAAGTTTTAATAAATACAACTTTAAAATTTTTTGCATTCCAACAAATATTTACTTACTATCGGAATGAAAAGTTCTGTCATCTCACTTTGGAAACTCATTTTCCAGAAATAGCGAACACAATGTTTATAAAAGTTTAACTGCTTATTAAATTGCTACTTATTTTCCACTTTATAAATTTCAGTTTTTTCTGCTAAACTGTTTTTGAGGATTTTATTGATTTTTTTAAAAAAGCCATAATTAGCAAGGGTTATAAATAAAAATAATTGTTTAATGAAATTTTATGAAATTTGTAAATTATGAAGTCCATAGCTATATAAAGAGATATAAAATATCTTAATTATTTTTCTTAATTTGTGTATATAAATTAAAAGTAAATCATTACATTTCCTTCTCTTAGGCATGCAGTACAATAAATAATTAAACAATAATTGTTTCGTTGATTTGTTCAAGTTATATCTAAGTGTCCAAAATTTTAAAAAGAGATACACAAACAACGCTTAAGGTCATTGCTAGCGGTGAGCGGCAATAACTTGTGTGTAATAAGTTTATAAAAATAAGATACAAAATGTACTTTGTAATGATAATCTAACCTTATGGACAGAGAAATAAATCTTTAAGCCTTATTTTAAGCATTTTGCAAAGTTTGCCTTTTATTAATTGTTACCGCACGTATGTATAGGTACTCGATAACATACAAGATTTAAATTTTAATGTATCCTTGTGTTCGTGAAAATTTGCATTAAATTTTTTTTTCAATCACGACGTTATAGCCAATTATTACACAATTCAAAGGAAGTCGTTTAGCCTTACAGAAAAGGGAACTTCTTCATACTGAAATTAAAAGTTAATACAAATTTAGTTAATTCAATTTATATTAAATAATTAATATTTCGGCCGATTATGTGTGGCCTTCTACAGAACAATGACAAAAATTATTAGTTAAAGTTATTACTATAAGAAATTAATTAAAAGTATTAGGGCCTATTAATATAAATGGAATTAATTAAATTTTTGGAACTTACCACTGAACCACTGTAGTGGTAAAATTGTTTTAGATTAAGCTCGTACGAAGACACTTTATGCATTAATTATCTACTTTATTTAAACAAATAAATAATTCCTAACGGCATGAATTTCCTTAACAATATTTCTTATACCGATGCATATGTCTTTAGCACCGTCCTGGACCTCACCGTCGCCTTCGCAATCTTTTGTTGCGAAATATTTTAATTTGTACAGTCCTTCAAATTACCCTTTTGAATACTTTTTTAATTGTATGTTAATGTGTTTTCTAAGTTTCTCTTCATGTAAGAAGACTACAATAGCTTGCATTTTTCATTATAACATCATTATTTATTAGAAAAATAATACAAACACTAGATTATACGATACTATGATACCCTCTTACTTGTACAGGGCGATTCCCTGTACGGGAAAGTAACTGGCTTGGGCAAATTGTTTTTTGGGGAGTTACGATCCCGCATACTCGATGCAAAACCCGACCCAAGCGATTCCATCATGACCAGCGGAAGCCCGCCGAAAAATGAAGACACTCTCCGACAAGCTTGATAAATATGAGTACTCACGTCTGCACCGACCGTTATCACCATGTTCTCCAACGGTAAGCCGAAACCATGACTCATTCAGAGCACACCGATAAGGTCGATGTGTTGTAAGCCGACACATTTCCCGATATCACGCTGATAAGACAGAGGCTGAGGACGGCAATCCTGGTTGGTATCAGTAAGAACGATGCGGAACTGGCAGTAAGCTCGTTGGCTAAACTTCTGCTTGGCATCCATAGAGGTATTCGGGAGCGCCAGCCGCTTGCGTGGTAAAACCCGGTAGGAGTTGTGGAGGGGAGAAGGCGCTAATTCTCTGCTCAGGTCGCATTTAGGCGCCCCTTATGTTCCGAAGCCTTCTGTCAACTCATGTAGGGCTATAGGCGCCTCAGAGCCCGATTTATTTGAGAAGACACCTTTGAACAAGTTCTACACCAAAATGAGTACCTCGAGGTTGACCTCAAGCCTCTCCCGTGTTTGCACGGCGGGTGCCGATTTTGGTGTTGGACTCGGTAGGGTACTGACTTCAACATAGATGGCGAGTGAATACCGGTGTACTTGAAGGTTATTTAGTTAACCATATAAGCGTCCGCAACTCTACGGAGCTGGCTGCGAACACCTATACAGGGTGATTTCTAAATATATATAAAAAATTAAGGAGATATTCTTTGACTTATTTTAAATTGAAAAGTTTCTAGAAACGTTTTTCTGCAAATGCTTCGTTTTCAAAGTACTGGGTATCACAGTTAAGAAAAAAATAAGAGAGTTACGAAAATTTATGCCTAGAGATATTGTATTCAAATTTGGTGTGCAAATACTATTCGTCAATTGAGTAGTGATACAAATTCAGCTACACAGATACATAAGTTAGGCTTCTCTTATTTATATTTTTGTATTTTAACTTGTCAAGGGCTAATTATTTTAAAAAACGCGGGCGGTATTTTTTCTAAGTTTTTAGTTTCTAAATTCAGAAATATGTTAAGGTTTTAAAAAACAGTGGCGTACTATTTTGTTACTAAAAATTCGATGTGATTACTCATGTGGTTAATAAAAAATACTTCCTGGTAGCAGATGTTTGTACACCGAATCTACTTAACTTGCTTAACTTTGACACCTTGTATTTTGAAAACGAAGAATTTGTGGCACGTGTTATACGAAATTTTTGACTTAAAATAAGTCAACATTTTTTATATCTATTGTGGAATGACTTTATATGGCAAATAGTTTTTCCCGGATTGATATTTTTTATCAATGAATCGTTTAATTCGTGTATTCTGAAAATAGGAGTAAAGATAAGTTCTTGTTTTAACCTACTTTATTAAATAAATACCTACTTGAAAAATTTTGAAATTGCATATGTAGTACAATCGTTTGGTTTTGGTTTTAAGCTCACACTTTAGTCAAATCGATTCGACAAAAAGAAGGGCTAGTAAAAAGTTAGCAACGATTGACTCATGGTATGTACGGGGCATTTATTAAATAAGTTCAAAACTACTCAGAATTTGTAAATTATCAAAAATAGTCTTACACATTTTTTTGGAGTGGTAACTCTTTATGAAATAATCGCAACCCAAGAACACCTTCCGTCACTACATTTTATAGCGCAAAGGTAGATGATTAAGATTTCTACACGTGTTAATGTCGTAAAAGTACTGTAACTACTGTAAAAATTATCAGAAAAATGCATTTTGAACGGTATTGACAACATTAACGTTTTTTAACTTTAAAGAAGAAATGTGTTTGAAAATGTATTTTTCCTAGTTTCACCTTTATATAATTTATATAATATTTATATAATATATCTATAAGAAAGAATATAAAAAATCTTTTGGGAATTTTAATCTCTATACAGGATGTGACATGCATGACGTAATACATTTGTAATTAAAAAAAACTATAGAACCTACGAAGTCGGTTAAATGAAAAACAATTTGCTTGAGAGGAATATGTGTCGAAACTGTTGCTAAATCAGACCAATCTTTCATACTTTATTAGTTTTGAAGCAAAATCCGATTTCCTTCAAAATCTTCAAATCTATTTTGAAAATCACAAAAGGAAACAGTTGTAGTGTTCGATACAATGAAAATGATAATCAACATCAATCGATTGTCAATCATTCTATATTCGAAATGTAACATAAACCTATCCTTCTTCTAGTGGAATGTATAGCTGTGCTAACCTAAAATCAAAGATTAATATTTCCTTGTTTCAACGATGTATCATAAATTATAGTTATCTTCAAAGTTCACAAATTTACAAGCAATTAGTTATGGATTCATATTTCACGAGACGCCACTGGTGTGTTAACGATAAATAATATTTATTGTATTATTAGATAAATTTCAACATTTACTAATAAACAAAATAAAAATGCTCATAGCAAGGGTGTTGTAAATATATCTAATTTTTAAAACTATTATTGTGTATTTTAAGTATGAACGCTGGATTATGTTTACTTTCTTATTCGCAAATAATAGATGTTTTGTAAATGGTAATCATTAGGGGGCGGAATATATGCAAAGTGCATATATATGCATTTTTTGCATATTTTGTAAATTTTATAATGAAATGCATATTTTTCACAAATTATT
>JAHWXV010406299.1:0-10162 GCA_024586415.1 Phrixothrix hirtus | reverse complement strand
TTCCTGTTCTTATTAAAGAAACAAATTCCACATTTTAATTTGTGGTAAAACTATAAATAAATAATATTTATAAGAATCGTACGTTAATTAAAATATATAAATTTATACATACAGCTTCAACACATACATGAAAAATATCGAAGTCATGTAGAACGTCTTACTTATTCGGACACAATAATAGAAATAAAAGTAAAAACTTGATAGAGTGTACTGAAATTGGGTCCAGCAGATGGAAAAATTAAACAGGCGAGGTTGCCTCCTTCAACAAATAACTGTTACCTGACAGGTAATCTAATATGATACAGGTATACATAGACCTTAAACTATGTCGTTGAATATTGGTATAGAAAATAAGAATTTGATGTATTAACAAATGAATTATTCGGTTTTACATAAAAACATTTTAAGCTTATAATTAAATTCGAATTAAATGATACAGAAAATCTCTTGTTACGTTCACCATTTTTGAAATAGAAAAACCATATAACAGGCTGGCATTTAATGTAAATATATCTAGGTAATAAAATGGAATCATTTGTATATAAAATAAGAAGTTAGAATTACCATAAATTGAATAACATAA
Source organism: Phrixothrix hirtus (assembly GCA_024586415.1). Lineage (NCBI taxonomy): Eukaryota > Metazoa > Arthropoda > Insecta > Coleoptera > Phengodidae > Phrixothrix > Phrixothrix hirtus. The sequence goes on along the minus strand of JAHWXV010406299.1, from coordinate 9,579 downwards.
TCAATTATAACGAAAATATTCATAAACAATTTATTTTAAAACAGAAGTTAGCTATATACAAGGATGATCTGATTAGTGAGCTAATTAACATAGAAATGCCGTCATAATCTATACATGTGTGTCATTTATCAAATCTATCGCATGTTGTAAGACAGCTGTCAAAGTTTCAGCAAAATACAATGCGTCCATTTCCTCTTACAGTTGCTTAAAATAAACGTGTTATGCTGTTTTGTTAATATAGACATAAGAGAATTTCGTGCTGTGATTAAACACTTCCATATCCCCGGGAAAAGGACCAAAGAAATTAAAGAAGGATTAGAAGGCGAATGTGCGCCATCATTCAACAGTTTGTTTCTGGGTGAATGAATTTAACGTGGCCGTACGAGTACCAAAGATGAAACAGATCAGGACGTTGGTAGGAGGCTACCACTGACGAAATGATCACCAAAGTTCATGATCTAGTTTTAAATGGTCGTCGATGTGTATGATAGAAGACACTATAGATATATCTAAAGAACGCGTTGGTAATACCTTACATGAATACTAGGGTATGAGAAAGGTGTCAGCAAGATAACTTTGGACCAGAAACGAATAGTTTTTGACCCATTTTAAGCATAATCCCGCCGAATTATGCGTCAATTTAATACGGATGACGAAAAGCGTATACACCACTATCCCCCAAAACAAAAATTCAATCCAAACAAAGGATAGAAGCCGTTTGCAATGCACCGAAGGAAATAAAAGTGGTTCCATCAGCTAACAAGGTTATGGTCACCATATTTTCGGATGCTTGTGTGTTATCTTTATAGATTATCTGAAAAAAGGCAAAAAAATTACAGGAAAGTATTACGTGTCGTTATTGGACCAGCTGATTGAAAAATTAAAGGAAAAACGACCGTATTTGGCAAGAAAGAAAGTGGTCTTTCATCATGACAGTGCACCGACTCATTCATCGAACAGCAAAATTAGTTGAATTACGATTCGAAATACTTCGTTATGCACGTTACAGTCCAGATTTAGCTCTATCTGACTGTTTCTTGTTTCCAAACTTGAAAAAATGGTCAGGTGGAAAGAGATTTTCATCTAATGAGGAAGTGATCGTAGAAATAAATGATTAATTTGACGCGTTTGATTGATGAGAACATTTATTAAATAAATACCATCCTACCAACAAATTGGCCTGTGTATGCAAGGAATAATACAGCAAATTATTTAAAATATTAAAAAGGAACACCTTTAGAATGTATTTTTATTTTCTCATGTTTGTTAATTTAGATAAAGTATATTCACTGAAGCACTTCTTGCAAACAACACACTAAACAAGCACAAATCACACTTGAAATTCTAATACAACGTCAAATTACTTTATGTGTAGCCTACTACAAAACGAAAGGAGTCCATCTATGCTAGCAAATATTGTAGCGAAAATCGCAACGATTTAATAGTTAGGTGGTGCAATTTGCTGCTCTTTTATTTTGGGTCATGTTAGGCTGACATTTCACATAATATGCCCAAGTATATTCCTTGATTTGAGACAAATCTTGATAACACAAAATTTAGGTTTTGTGCCTCTCAAAACGAACTATAAATATTTAAAGAAAAACAATAATTGTTGTAAATTTTGAGTAATTTTCTGAATAATCTAGCGAAAAGTGCATTTAATTTTATCGATTTTCAACCGAGCGGCTTTGGAATTACGATATCGACAGAAGACACTTTGCCAGATTTAATTATATCATTTCAATAATCTTAACACCTACATTTAAATTACAGTGTAACGTCTGCCAATTTTAATGTTATCCTAATGTACTTCTGTGGATAGCACATCGCAGCCTCCTACCTTTCCTATTTCAGTCTTTTATATTGTAACGAAGCTAGCTAATTGTTTTAAAGGTCTTTATTTATCTTTACTAATTTATAATTATCAATTTACACGTATTTAACTTAATATTTATTTTAGTACACGGGTAACAACTTTTTAAATTTATATTTACCGTAATATTAGTTTTAAACTTCTAATTTCTCATAGAGTGATATAAATGATGATATGTGTAGTTGTTGACCTATTCATGGTTTATTTAGTTAGAATGTAAAAGCAAGCACAAAATCAATACGTATTCTATTAATACCAGTAATTTTAAAAATAATTAAATAATTGATTATGTAACAAATTAAGGAAATTGATACTTTTAGTTGTAACGCGATGTTTTAGATATTTACTAGCCAAATGCGGAAGGCTGGTTTTGAATTACAGTATACCCAGAAAATACCTTGAAAACAACCTTATACGTTAATAAAATAAGATTAAGGTCCAATATCATTATAGTACTTCTATACTTTGACAAGAAGTAGATCATAAAGTTGTAATCTAATAAAGAAACTAAATCGAAAGTGTTGTTTAGAACTCAATTCTGTGTATAAAGCAGTTGCGCATCAAGGTTTGTATTCGGATTACATCATATTTAAGTTTTGTGTTTTATAACAAAAGTTTATCAAAATGGAAGTTATATATTTTTGTAATATATGCGGCATTTAAAATTACTTTATTGTATCAATTACGTAGAAAATCAAGGAGCGAGACATACATAGTATTCGCTAAAATATGTGTAATCGCTAAGAGATGTAAAAGAATTATTTTTTAACATAACACAATGAACTAGTAATGATAGTCTGAATTATTCATATTACAAGGTGAATTTGGTAATTTCAAAAAAGAGGAGAATTCTTTGAGTTGTTATACTGACATTTAGAAAGTACGTGAACCTGAACTAATTTCAGTAAAAATTACATTTATCAGTGTTTAACCTTAAATGCACAACGTACACTCTTTCAACGGTTAGAAATTGACAATTTGCTTATATGTTTGTGTTGGGTAATTTATTACTTGCCATTTAGTTATGATTTATTACATTTTTCTAACAAATCGCCTTCTTAAAGGTATTGGTTGCTTGGTATTGTCCAGTAATCTATTCGCATAGTAACAAGGTTGCCATTTCATCAACAAAATCAACTTTTATCAGGAGTATATAAAAAAAGCAGTTGGTTACTAATAAAAAGTGAATGACAACACTGAAGCCTATCGTGCGTGTTCAGTCGATTCAATCCTAAACTCTTGCTTATGATGTTACCAACCTACTGTTGAATAATTTTAAATCACAGCGAAAATTATATCTGGGAAAATAAACGATCACTCCAGTTAGGTACCTCTGTTCCTTGATTTCTCGTTGTAAAGGGTCGTAGTCTTGCCAAAGTTCACTATAGACCGTGTGCAGCTTGTAGGCACAAAGTAGCGAGAAAAGGAATAGTAAAGCACTTGCTTCATAAGTATGTGGATGGATGCACAAATTTTCATGACGCAGAAGCATGGTAGGGCTACTGAGTATACCGATTACGTTATTTGAAGCATAAATTTGAGAGATCTATGAAATCATCGTTTCACAATTACGAGTCTTATCACGGAATCTTCACACATTTAAGAGGGTGATATTTAGAATTGTTCTTAAAAACGGAACTATCGTAAACCATGTCAATATGTGATTTGAAAATGTTGATTGAAGTACACAAATGCAAAGGTTGCTTAATTATCCCCAGAGCACAATAACCATGAGCGTCCATACGTCTATACAAGGGGTCAGGAAATGATGCATCAAGACATCAGAAGGTGATTCCTTACAAGAAATTAGGGCCAGAAAGTCCTGTAGCATTTTTTGTAAAACTCAATACTTGCGGAGGCACAGTGTGACAAAGAAAAAAAGTTTGTCTAGATTTCCTTGAATAAATTTTTATTGGTGGTTTGATTTCTTTCGTGTTTTCCAAGTATATTACTATTGACCTTAAAGATTTACGTTCCAAATATAGTGCAAATATTCCAGTACCAAAGGGCCTAACCTGACCTTAAGCCTCGATCTGTGGCCTACAATTTTTTGTTTTTACCACTTTGGGAATTTAAATAGTACTATGTTTAAGAGCATCAAAAGTTATTAAAAAAAGTATTTCTCGTTGCGATACAATAAAATGAACCTTTTCTGAGAAAGACGACTTTAAAGATTTTCATGCATAAATGCTGTTTTAAAATAATTTTTACGATTTACAAAGAATGTCTTGAAAACAATAGCTTGAAGTTATCTCACAACTTTTGACAGATATGTTCATGTGAATTTTTCTATTGTGATCATTTGTGTGGGATAAATATTGTGATTAAATCTGATAAAATGAATAATAATAACTATTATAATCAATATTCGAATGCAGTGCTACGCGACATGCACTATTATTATGGCTTAGCTGCAGGAAATGCGTCAAGAGCAAGACGTTTGTATCGAGATACATTTTCAAATAGAAGGATATTACGATAATAGCTATTCAGTGCTATTCATCAGATGTCGGCCGCCAAAGAAGTACTAGAACTCCTGCGGCTGAAGTTCATATTTTGGCTGCGGTTGATAATAGTCCTGATGTAAGCGCCAGGTTGATTGCATCGCAGTAAAATATTCCCAAAACCTCAGTCCACAAAATTTTACACCAAGAACTGCATGCATTCCATTATCTAAAGGTCCAAATCTTACACGCTGGAGATCCGATTCCTCGACTAAATTTCTGCAGGACAGTTATAAATCTGCATGATGGAAACAAAAATTTTATCAATTCCATTATTTTTACGGATGAATCTGGATTCGGCAACGATGGTGTAATAAATCTCCATAGTAAACATTATTGGTGTGACGAGAATCCTCATTTTGTGATGGAACGTAGATTCTAGAATAAATTTTCTGTGAATGTATGGGCTGGCATCGTGGGAGATTATTTCATTGGGCCACATTTCTTCCCACAAAGGCTTGATGGTGAGGGTCACCTACACTTTCTACAAAATGCCCTCCTCGTTTTGTTAGAAGACGTTCCTCTTGAAGTGCGACGTGAGATGTGGTTCCTGCGTGATGGTGCACCGTCTCATTATAGTTTAGCGGTGTGAGAGTATCTCAATGAAATTATCCCTGAGAGGTCGATAGGGAGCGGTGGATTCATACAGTGTGCTGCCAGATCGCCCGACTTGAACGCGATCGACTTATTCCTTTGGGGCTATGTTAAGTCACTGGTATACAGAACGCCTGTGAATAACGTGGAAGAGCTGAGACAATGAACTATTTACAGTTTCGCAATTTTGAGAACAAAGGAGGGCATATTTTTCAGAGTTCGTCGTAGCTTTCTGACAAGAAGAAGTTTGTGTGAAAGGAGAACATTTCGTGAACTTACTGTAAGAACATCGAGTAAATATAACATTATGACACGTTATGTACTTTATAGTGATTAGAAAAATGTTAATAATGTAGTCAGTGAATAAATTTTGTATTGATGAGTTGAGACTGTGAAAATAGTTTAAAGCAGCATTTATGCATGAAAATCTTCAAAGTCGTTCATTTTATCGTATCGAAACAACAGATACTTTTTCTAAAAATTTTGGATGCTTTTCAACATGGTGCTATTTAGATTGCTAAAGCGCTAAAAAGAAGTTGTGGGCCATAGATCGAGAGTTAAGGCCGAGTTATGCCCTTTGGCACTGTAGTATTTGCAACATATTTTGAACGTAAATCTACAAGGTCATTAGTAATACATGTGGAAAATACGAAAGCAATCAAACCATTAACAAAGAGTTATTCAATGAAATCTAAAAAAAAAATTTTTTTCTTTGACACTGAATTTCCGTTAGTATTGAGTTTCCGAAAAAATGATATAGGACTTTGTGGCCCTAATTTCTTGTAAGAAATCTCCTTTTGAAGTCTTGATACATCATTTCCTGACCCTTTGTGTAGTCGTATGGACGCTCATGGTCATTGTGCTCTGGGGACAATTAGGCAACCTTTTAATAGATTTTATTGAGCGGTAACAGAAATTGCATTTTATCTGCACTTAGGAACACCTTCAAAACTAAGGCACACTATTTAGAATCAGCTTCGTCGGATATTGGTTTATCCTTTTTCAAGATCACGTTCTCTGTATCGATATCTAGAAGCTTCGGGAATTTCAATAGGAACTTTTTGATCATTCCAGTATAACTTAGTTTTCGCACGTAGCAACTTCCATGACTTCGATCACTATAAGAGGTGGCACAGTTCCTTACCAAACAGAAGTTAAAGGCGACAGTATTGAACCGGAAAAGATACACCTTGATGCTATTGTAGTGTATAGAACACTATGGTGACTATATTTAGAAATAAAGATGTGTACAAGTTGAGAACCAGTAATGATATCGCTCATGTATTGTTTTGTCGCTGTTAGTGCCTATTGGGCTTTCTTTTGACATACATCGCAAAACGAATAAACTTTATGGTGTAAATTGAATTAATTGCAAGGTTAATTATTTGAAAGATAACTCTATTCAATTAACCACCTGTTACGATATCTTCAAATAATTAAACTTAAAACACTGCTAGTCTTACATCGACAGTATCGGCGTGGTCAGGCGATAACTCCGTTGATGTCACATAACGAACTAAGTACTTATTAAGATGATGAGCTACCGGACCGATACATCTCTGGATGAACTTGCCATAAAAAATTAGTTTCAAGACACTTCATTATACAACATCGCTTACATAAATATTATACTTTAGGAGTTTGCTTACTAAAAGAGGTCATTGCTGACACAGTAAAATGCTATACCCACTAATTAAATAAAAGTTTAAATGGTATTACCTCAGAACTGTATAAAAAGAGAATAGCCAACAATTTACACTAGATTAAGAAGACATTCAATTGGTAATTCTAATTAATTTAATTTTTTTAGAGTTGTCCGACAAATTAAATAAATTGTGTACTATTAATCGTTACTATTAAATTATAACCTACAGGAAAAATAAGGCGGTTAACAAATTTTGAAAACGGTATTAGGAGTAAATAATTAATTTAGTTTAGTTTTAACAAGTAAGAATCACGATACAGATATGCAAACATTTAGTGATTTTTGAATTAAAGTCATCGAAAATCGAAGCTTATTGTCCAAAAATGACATATTGCAGATGACCGTGATTCCTCTATGCACACCTAGCAAGTCTCTATCCAACCCATTGATCTTTGCAAGGTGTCTAGGGTAATTCTTTCAACTTCAACCTGAAACGTGATGTTTCAGATCTTGAATTTCGTGAGCTGTAAACATTCGAAATTCGATCATATTACTTTAGTAATTATAAACTTCTTTAATTTTTCTTTGTTTCTTTTGTTTAATTTTCAATCAGGAGGAATTGCCTTAATTCAAAGGCGCAATTTCAACTTTCATATTCAATGGTGCATAAAATGATTTATATAAGGTTTAAATGATATCAGTTATAAAGCACGTGGTGAAAGCCAGCCTTTTTGTCTTGTCGTGAATAAAGGCCAGGTATCTACAGTATAATTAAAAAAGGGTAAACTATTTTACTTCCTATTCGTAGCGTTGCTTGTTGTTTAATTGTGTTAGTAACCGCAAAAAATGGAATAACATTCGGCATTGTTCCTTTGATAAAATAAGGTTAGATAAATTTCATATTAATAGTAAATTTATCATTCCGAAATTTAAATTACATTATTTCCTTATGATTAGTTAATTAAATACATTTATTTTATCGTATTTTTATAAACAATTAATTGTAACTTTTCAAATATAAGTCAGAACCGCTTTCAATAATAGAGTTCCTTGTATATTTTACCTACTATTTACTTTGAAACGTTTTTATAAAGATATTACTTTGTACGTGTATTTTCCAGCAGTCTGACCCTTGGCCTTGTTTGTTCGAACAACGGAGTCTGGACCAAATTCCACATGCGGTTCAAATGGATATCGAACGGTAAAGTTACAGGGAAATTAGTAATTGGAAGCTCTGACTAAGTATTTATTTTGAATTCTTTAAGTAATTTCATATAAAATGTTATTATGAAACAAGATTTATTTTATTCTCTTAAATTTTGTTATTCATTTATATTTTTCTTTTAATAAATGCTTATTATTAAATTCTGATTATAATCTGTATGTTTTCGTTTAAGTGTGCATATTTATATTATCCGCAGAAACAAATAGTATCCAACGGCCACCGTTTCATTATATAATTCTTTTATGTGTGACGAATTCACCGTTTGAGGCCCTAAACTATAAATCGTTGAATCCAATTTAAGTGCAGATCTAACGCACACATCTGTAGAAGCCTAGTGCTAGATGACGTAATTAATACCCCGTTATAAGTACGGGGTAATTGGCTACAAAGATCGTGTGATCTGGCTGTCAATGTGATATCTAAAACCTGGTGATAACACGGCTAGGAAACAGATTCAACGTAACTGCCTTGGAATAAGATATGAAGCGACATGTAGGCACGTATTGTTGAAAAACGCTCCTTCGGCGTCTAGAAGACGTTCAATAGTAGAAGCAACCTTTTGAAACTTAGTAACCATAATTCGAACGGAATCTGAACGAAACTAATTAGCCACTCCTTCACTCGCATACATTTTTATAGTCCAGACTGTGTAATTACCTACTCTGTATAAAATCGGTACATTTATTATGTATGACCACCTTCACTCAAGCATAGATTTAAGATCGCTAAGTACCAAAGCGTAATTACAAACAAGGAAGGGTGAAACATTGAAACGCATTCTTTTATCCATAGTATTTCATTTTCTTAGTTTACTAGACATGCACGTGAACCTGTGTGCCCTAACACCGCTAAGAATTCTTAATTTGATTGTGTTAAATATATATTCAAACAAAAGTCTCTCATGGGAATTTATTATGCTGAGTTAATTAATTTTCGATAGCATAGTACGGAATTTTTAATTTTCTGATCAGAACATCAGGGTTGACAGTTAGTAAATTTGTGGCATACGGTGCGCCAAAAATATTTTGCGCACTCAATATCCGCGTGCTGAATAAAAACAGCTCAAGCAACGCTTCACATTTCTTATAATTTTAACAATTTAGCAGTAGTTATTTTCGACATAAGTGTGATGTCGCACCATACTTCAGACACGAAATCGATTTTTACAGAACGGGGCTTCAGCAGTATTTATAAGAGTGTTCAATGGCCTTATGATCGCTAGAAATTCTTTGCGCATCATACAAAAGTTCTTCTCAGATTTGGACAACTAAAATACTCAATTACTCGTTCTTGTTCGTCTTGGATTTGCGATAGCACTACACCGATGCCGATGTGGCTAGCATCGGTATCTAAGACAAATCTTCCTTCTTTATTTTGTGTTAAAACTGTGATTGAGTTGAGTTGTGTTTAATATTCGCTCCATCTATTTGTTATTATTGATTGTTAAGATTATATTACGTATATAGTATCTGTTATAGAAAAATTATCTTAATAGTCTGCTATCGTTTTGGTGCAAAAACATTTACAAGGTGCTATCGTATTCTACAGTTTTATTGATAACTTTTATTGTGTAAAAAATGAATGGTGTCCATTTATCAAATTTAAAGCTGGTCGACCTCAAAGCCGAACTAAAGAATTTAGGACTTTCGCAAAGAGGTAAAAAATGTGAATTGCTTAATCGCCTAAAGGAGAAATTGAACTCCAGTTTTTATCCTCAAACACTCAAGAAAATAATTAT
>JAHWXV010406255.1:0-10769 GCA_024586415.1 Phrixothrix hirtus | reverse complement strand
TAATCTTCGATCAGATCGTACGATTTCACGCACCCTGTCCATGTTGACGTCAGTCCGTGAGGTTGATGGTCGTCCACTGCGGTTTTCATCTTCAACATTCTTTCTACCTTCACAAAACATTTTATGCCAATAAAAAACTGGTGCTCTTGACAACCTCATTTCCAAAAGCTTACCGTAAGTTGTCGTCGTATTCTCACCCAATTTAACACAAAAAGAAATGGCGTCCCTTGCGCAATATTTCGCGATTCCATTTCTGTAACTTGATACAAAAACACGTGTTCCCTTATTATAGGACAACTCACGACTGAGCGACCGCATCACTGTGCCGCGTGAACTAAAAGTAGCTTAGAGATCAAAGTCAAAGATGGACCGCCTGCACAACCTGCAGTGTTGCCACATCTTGCAAAAAAAATCAGTCTCATTACTTAATTGTCATACCTCGTATAATAAATTATAAGGCTTGTTACATATGAACGCTTCCCTGAACAATATTGCAATTTAAGTATAAAATTATAATCATTATTTGTAGAAATAAATAGTTTAAAGTAACTTTGTAAAACAAATTATATTTATTTATTATGACGAAATAATAGCAATTTACTCGTTCCAAATATGGTATAAAATCAATGATAGTATGATTAATGTCGATTAATCTTTTTCAAAAATCGTTTATACTTCAGATTTTAATAAAAATTAACCGTAGTTCTTAAACTTACATTTACGTCAGTGTAAATTTTAATGTAACGGTTTGAACTAGATGGCAAGCCTGTAACTTAATTTGTTTTTTTTTGAGAATTAGTTTTCGGATCCATGATGTTTAGGATGTTTGTTCTATATTTATGTACACTAACCATGGTCGGTAGATAGACTGGTCTGGGCGCCCTTCCGTTTATGGATTAATCACAAGTGATGCCAATAGCTGGCGCTCCATTAGCATAAAACTGACAACAACGCATGCGGCAAATAATCACATATGTTTAACCATGGCCGGCAAAGCTACAGCAGAGCGAGGCGTGGTCCGTCGATACTTGCGAGGCGGTAAAAGATGAGCGCCACTGTTCTCAAGTTGGAACTGCAATCACGCGATGTTTTCGAAACACCCTGTATATCACGATGTTAGTGACCTACCTTAAAAGTGGAGACAGACACGCTAATGGTAGTGCAGGTACGGGATCGAAACTGAAAGACTTATACTAATGCTAAAAGTCCTCACTATAAATCTGACGGTTCCTGTATATTAAAGAGTGTTAACTTAATTATAAAATTGGGGCGAAGCCCCCCTATTTATGTTTAGTATCGATTCAAAGCTATTTTTATTTAGAAAAAGGCGAAAATGCGATGATTCTTTTGACACGCCCTAAATATTTAAATCAATTCTGATCATTCGCAAAAGTCTTGAATTCAAGTTAACGTCAGGCGTAAATTTCAGTTGTAGTTCGCTGAAGGTGAACTACATAAAGGCTAGTACTGGAATTGGCCACCCTGTATATCATTAAAAATTGAGCTAACTGAATTTTAAATTATTCGGCAAATTTTATAATTACTTGAAACAAACGCTGTTAGTAATAAATAATGAAATGAGCACCAAACTTATTGTGCGCGCACTGCGTGAGGATCACTTCAGGTGAACTTAAGTTGTCAGTAATAAAGAAAGAAAACAATTGGACACCAACACGCCATATAGTAAACCTTTAACGTGCACATATTTATACATAAACGGTTAATTTGCAAAATTAAAATATATGTACGAGGGCTATCGAGAAAGTCCATTACGTTTTGTTGTAAAAAGCCCGGTACAAGAAAAAATTATTATATACATTTGAAAGCGGCGCCGAAATACTACTTTTCAACGTAGTTACCATACAAATTTGGGCACTAATCATAGCGGTAAACAAGCTTTGAAATTCCATTGTTCGCCTGAGACTTCAACCAATTAGTCACGCCCTTCCTCGGTTCCTCACTGAGTGAAAGCTCTGTTATTATGAATCGGCACTTTTCTCTAACCTTTTCATCGACTTTTGCAACAATTTCATCAGTCAAAATGTTTGGTCGTCCACTTCGCTCTTTGTGGTGTACATTAGTTCGGCCATTTTTAAACCTAATGCGCCATTGACGCACTCCGCCTTCAGTGATAACGTTGTTTCCGCACACCTCACATAATTGTCGATACATTTCAATAGGTTTCGCGCCACAGGTCGCACCTCGGGATTTTCTGTTGCGGCACATATTTCAAACTGTTACTGTGAAATAACGGGGATCGACACAAACCTCGCGCTAACATGGCTGGATGCTGACTGAGCCAAGGAACGCGCAGACACCAAGATGAGCGGGCTGCGCACGCTCAAAGCAGCTGTAGACGAAAAGGTAATCGACTTTTTGGATAGCCCTCGTATGTCTAAAGTAAAATTATACTAATAATACACACGCAAACCCGTGCAAGCGAGATTCGCACATAGCGTGATTAAAAAAGAAAACCAAAATGCGTTTCCAGCTAACTGCGAAATCTCTGACAAATTCAAACAGCGCATATAGCTTGCATTGGCAACACTTGTGTGAGCAAACACAGGTTAAACATTAATCATTAAATGGGTACCCAAAGTATCAAAAGTTTCATTAAACTATTTAAGTTACTATAATACAGGTATAAAATTTACAGAAAATTAGCTTGCAACAATTTACAGGTGTATAAATAACTCAATAATTAAAAATCTTGTGTCAGACAATACACAACTTTTTCTCACGCACATAAATATGGAAATAGTGTCCACAAATGATTAAATTATTATTTACGTTAATTTTGGAAACGATAATTGTAACGGACACCCATCCAAGTTACCGGACACCGCAAAACCCTGCTTAACTTGAGAGATTGTCCCTGATAACTAGCTTCAACGAATTTTTTCAGGAAAAGCTCTAAGTTCGAGGAAAGGGATGTCAAATACATAAGAACCGTAGCAAGTTTGAAAAAAATTGTTAAAACCGTTTTCGAGAAAATCGCAAAAAACTACAAAATCGCAAGAATAAAGTGGCACTTCCGGTCGTTAGATTTTAACTAAATTCTTAACGTCTCTTGAGCTGAAGATAAAAAAATATAGAATTTAAAAAAAATCGTTTAAGCCGATTTCGAGAAAATCTCGAAAAACAAAAAACGACAAGAGTAAAGGGGCACTTGCGGTCATTAGATTTTAACTAAATTTTTGGCATCTTATGCGCAGAAAATAAGAAACTTAAATATAGAATTATAGCCGATTTCGAGAAAATCTCGAAAAACCAAGAAATGACAAGAGAAAAGTGGCACTTCCGGTTATTGAATTTTAATCAAACAGGATTTCGCTTGAGAAATAGTTGCAACTATTGTCAAATTTTGTTGGAGTTCCGCGAATAATGAACAAAATATTTTCTTTTTTTAAATTTACCGTCGTATGCTTTCGGAAACGGCGTTGTTGACAGGACAACGAGGAAAAAATAATAAATAAAATAGGGAGAATTTTCTGTCGGATAAAAGGCGAGACGCGTGTCTTTTTTCTATGTTCGTGTCGATTAAAAGAAGAATAGATAAAGTATTGCTTATGGTCGGATAAACACACGATAGACGCATTTTCTAAATCTATGTCAAATAGGAATTTAATAATTGCAATGAATGTGGCAGTGAAATATTAATTTCCACGTCTGATAGTTCGGTGACATTTAAAAATGAGCACGGATTCGTCGCGCAATTGCATAAAACCCGGTGTGTGTTGACTCTTTGTTAGAAGCGTACGGTGTGTGTTTAGGAGCTCAGCATAGTGTAGTATTTTGGAAGCCCTAACCTGAGAGATGGAATAGTGTACCTCTGAGGACAGACCTGCTCGTTTCCACTCCATAGCTGTTTTATTTGAACGTGTGATGTTCTTCCGCAGGTGCAGGAATCCATAAAGCCATCGCGACTGACGATTTTGGGTAATTCAACGACCCAAACTGAGGCACGCCTTTCATATTGTACTCTTGCCTTTTTTTGTCGGCCTGCGAAAGGCGTAAGCAAACAAGCAAACAAGCAAACAAATCGGCGAAAAGCCCTATCTAAGAGACGTCCCGGCTCCAGCCCCCTTGTTTAAACCTTCCCGTGCGAGGGGAGATTACGATTACATATCTTCTAAATATGTGTTTAAACTCTAGTTATAGTTCAGTAGTTTTGAGTAGCCCTTACCGTATATGTGGAATAAGGCCAAATTCCACGGGACGAGGAAATTATCCTGTAACCTTTTTTATGTAATCTGTTGTTGGTGTGTATGTCAAATAAGCCGTTTTATTTATCAATGTCTTGTCATTTAACTAAATTTTTATTTCTGACAGTAGAATAAGTTAATCGATATCTTACATTTCAGAGGATATGTACTAATTAAGGTCCCCCTTGGATTGCAACATTTGGGGCCTTAACAAAAGGCAATCCCGGGACAAATTCACAAGCGACCAGGGGACTGCTTCTATCTATTCCGAGAATAGTTCCATTCTAGTGCTGCCATCTGGAATAGTGGCGCCCCCTTTCTCTTTTATAACCTGATTTCCTTTAGAGCGCGGACAGTGCTGGTGAAATTCTTCTGGAAGCTCCCCCTCCTTCGACGAGTTAGCGGCCGCCAGTTCTGTTTTTGGGCGTAACGCCAAACGCGCCCATTCATTGCTTGCCATTTCTAGCTCATTATCGAAATTATGTTTCAAGTTCAATTGTGTTGCCAGTCGGGATGTCCGTATTCGAACTTCTTTTCTAGTTGGCGCAAATCCATGTTTTTGTAATTTATTGATATGCATCAAAAGTTTCTTTTCATTTTCTATTGTGTGTATGAAGTTGGCCCGCCATTTTTTTAAAATCTAATTTTTCTCGGAGTTCTGTATAGATTGACCATAGTTCCAGAGTTCCTGATAAGTTCTAGAAACAGTTCTGGCGATTAAAGACATAAAAATGAACATTGAAATTTTGGGGGGCTAACTTCACGCATCCCCCCATTTGCAAAAAATATAATTTTTATTAGAGTTCTGGATAGATTTCGAATAGTTGCAGAGTTCTTGCAATGTTTTAGATAGAGTTCTGCCCGAGAATATATAAAAAAACAGACTTGAATTTTCAAAAGCAGTACCTATAATTAATTACCTGTAACGTTTTGGTTTTCGATTGTACATATTTTTGTCATTAGGATTTTCGATATAGGATCTGAGGGGCTATTCAGAATTCCCAACAGAACTCTCAGAACTCTTAAAAAAATGTTTTGTACTTTGAAATGATATAGTCGATACCAATAATCACTCGTAACTTTTTCAACATAGATTCTACAAATGTTTGTCATTAGGATTTTCGATAGATCATCAGAGGGAATATTCAGAACTCTCAGCGGAACTGCCAGAACTCTTCGAATAATTTTTCATACTTTGAAATGACAAAATCGATAGCAATAATCACTCGTAACTTTTTCAGCATAGGTTCTACAGAGTTTTGTCATTGGAATTATCGACAAAGCACCAGAGGTGCTATTCAGAACTCTCAACAGAACTACCAGAACTCTTAAAATAATTTTTCGTACAAAGTCGACAAAGTCGATACCAATAATCACTCGTAACTTTTTTAGTATAGATTTTACAGATTTTTGTCATTAAGATTTTCGATAGATCATCAGAGGGGCTATTCAGAACTCTCAGCGGAACTGCCAGAACTCTTCGAATAATTTTTCGTACTTTGAAATGACAAAGTCGATAGCAATAATCATTCGCAACTTTTTCAGTATCGGTTCTACAGATTTTTATCATTGTTATTGTTGATAAAGCATTGGAGGGGCTATTCAGAACTCTCAATAGAAATACCAGAACTCTTAAAATAATTTTACGTACTTTGAATTGACAAAGTCGATATGAATAATCACTCGTAACTTTTTCAGCATAGAATATACAGATTTTTGTCATTAGGATTTTCGATTTAGGATCTGAGGGCTATTCAGAACTCACAACAGAACTCTCAGAACTCTTAAAATAATTTTTCCTACTTTGAAATGACAAAGTCAATACGAATAATCACTCGTAACTTTATCAGCATAAATTCTACAGATTTTGGCATTAGGATTTTTGACAGAGCATCGGAGAGGCTATTCGGAACTCCCAAAATAACTGTCAGAACTCTTAAAAATTTTTTTCGTATCTTAGTGTTTACGAAATCGATACCAACAATGGCTCTTATTTGTTTGGGTATATATTCTACAGATTTTTGTGATTAGTGATTTTAACAGAACTCCTAAGAAGTTTTTCAAATCAGTTTTCTGAATTCTTAGGACTCGGAACAATTTTTTTGGTCGTTAAGGTTAAAAACATGTTATTACCAGTAATTGTTAAAGGAAAATTGCAAAGGATTGTCTCTTTGTACTAATGAATTTCCAGCAAGAAGTTTATGTAATCTAATTGCCCAAGGCACATCGCGTGGAGTTTATCGCGAGAGGTCGACATTTGAAATGTTTTCGACTTTGTCTCTCTTTCTTTTTTACCCTTTTTTTGTTTTTTATTTTTTGTTTTTTATATTTTTAAAATGTTTACATTTTTTGAATTGGATTTCAATTTTTATCTTTTTATTTTTCTTTTGTATTATTTTTAACTATAAAAAATAGAATAGAGAGAGAGAGAGAAATAGAGAGAGAGAGAGAGAGAGTATGTGTGTGTGTGTGTGTGTGTGTGTGTATGTGCCTTCTAATTGTTTGCTTAAACCATTTTCATTTATGACTTTTACTGCATTTATCTAACTATTTTCTTTCCGTGCACCTCTAGCGCCACCTAACTTTCTCTTATAGAATGTTGGCATTACTGAAAAGAAAAAGACATTAAAATTGCAGGTCACCAGCTACCCCTGATTAGAATGCGCCATCTGTCCCTTCTAACCAGGGGAGATGGCGCGGCCAGCTTCTACTTAGATGTACGTTATTTTGAAGAATTCCACGCTGGTAACACAACCTCACTTAGCACTGGTATTCGAAATGTTGAAACAATTTTAAGAATATTACAATAAATACGGGTTATATGACGTACAAGTAGATGCTATATAAATTTGAAAGGTACGAAAAACATTTTTGTGCGCTACTTACCGAAAATGTGGCAATAAGAAAGATTTAAATGACAAAACTGTTAGGATCAACGGCCATGAATAGACTGTTTGTATGATCTAAATTAAATGAGTCAGCTACTTCGCCATCTCAGCTGGGTGCGCCATCCCTCCGGGTTTTACCCTATATAATATTTAAGAGAAATTTTTATGGGTATAAAAGCACGAAACTTCAAGTTGAAAACGTTGGAATTAAGGGCATATATCAATGCCTAAATTATTTGCAACTCTAAATTAACAACAACAAGAATAAAATTACTGGTATCTCGTTCTGACGTAAATACATTTCCAAAATGCCACAATACATTGATTCAATGTATTTTCAGTTATTAATATAAGAAAGTAAAAACTTTTGATTTACTACTTTATGGTTATTTCTACAACGTTAAAAAGTGTTGAAAAAGTTTCTTAAAGAAGTTAAATTAATTAACGTCGTCGTTATTTTAACTAAGTTCAACTGTTAGTTCAATAATATATTAACTTGGTAGTTATAGCAAATATTTTAAAATATCATTTAACCTTGAAAAGTTAACCTTTTTAGACAACGTTTCAACGATTTATTTTTTCGATGTACATTTGATTTACCTGTATTACACGGACCAATTACCTATATTAGACATACATCTTTATCATCATATCAGTTTACATGAGTTTTGACTGATAAATATTTAAACGTTAATAAGTCATACGATAATAGCTTTCAATTTAGCAGTAACAAGAAACCTGCGTGCTAGGAATTTACTTGGATATTTTACACTCTACCATATTCAAACCTCTTACTAATGATATATTTGACATTGAATATGATCTCGTTAATTGAAATTTGTTGTCTCATTATAATCCTGTAATTTGTACTAATCAATGTATAAGATATTTAAATGTAAATTCTAATATGTTACTATCGCTTTGAGCATTAATTTATCCTTAGCGAGATCTACGAAATTTCCGTGTAACTATGTGAAAGTACTTTGTCCATGAAGATAAAGAGATGAAGACATGAACGTATTTATATTACATACAAAATAAGTAGGGGTACTATTACGCTTAGGTCTTATGAAAACGTAATTATGGGCGTTTTATGACACTGGCCTGAATTGTAGCTGGGTATTCGTCGGGATACAATGGAGCTTTAAAATAGGTATCTATTTAAAGGCAATAGGGGGCGGCGAATCCTTGACGAAAATTAATCCCTTCATTAGAATGAAACTGCAGCCTAATCTTTGAAAGCGCTTCGTTATCTTTATTGTAATTCGCGTATATATAACTTTACATTCAGTGGATTGCGGCATTAGCTCCGTTATATTCACGTACGTTTATCTGAGCCTCATATTTCAAATTCTAGTTAATACGCGCTCTGCGAAGTGATATTAATTTGCACAAGTTGTAACCAACTGTAGGTAACAGTAGCTATCGCATATCCCCGAACGACAACAAGTTAAACAGTGCTCGACAAACTCGGGATTAGAAACGGGTTCGGCCCGTAGTTACTTCATCCCGATCCCTCTACACAGGGGATTAAGTTAATTACTTTAATGTCTATTTATTTTGGACGCAATGTTCTTTCCATAAACTTCCCTAGCGAGAAAGTGTACGTTTTAATTATTTTTAAATCATTTTTTATTTTAGGGCGACGAAGCTGATGTTATTGTAGTCAGAAATGAAAAAGTTAAGTGCGCTTCGCATGTTATTGCGGATTCACGTTATCGATTGTTTATTTATTCGATTAAAATTAGAAAATCTATGCAGAAATTAATGTATATTAGATTTAGATGCAACCGACGCGACGTTTCAAAAATTTTTACTAAGGGGTTCATCAAGGTGGAAAAACAAAAGCGAACGCTCTTAGAAATGCAGAAATTCAATTTCTCTATCAAGTAACGTATTCATCAGATAATCTGGAAATCTCATGAATAAAATCCTAGAAGGAAAGAAATATTTCAAGAGGGCTCTCATGTCAATATCAAGCACGAATAAAATTTCTGAACTCAAATTAAAAATCATCAATAAGAGTACGTTGTTTTCTTTTGGCTTAACAGTTTTTCGCACAACATTTTTTAATTTCCTTTAGCGTATTTTTTGATATTTTCCTTGACATTTCTTGCTGTTTCGAATTTTAATATACACACAATTTGTATTACTTTGATTACATTTATTTTGAAATATATTATTCGACAAATCGACTCATCTTGATCATTGATTCAAGCTGTGTAAATCAATGATTTTTAGGCTAATTCGCGAAGATTCTTATTAGTCTTGTTTGTACAAACTTTTTTTAACAGCCTGTCATAAGCGTGCTTGGGGTTAGGCCCTACGACGATGTTGGTGTTCGGCTAGCTCGGAGGAGGGGGGTTCGCGACAGATTTCACGCTCTAAGGAAAACGCTGCAAATACATACAAAGGTTTGAAGTTTGGGTCGGGGTGCGCCACTGCTCCTTGTTGGCTGTATAATGAATCGAACTGTCCTTCGGAACAGGCGGGGGCGCCACTGCTCCTTGTTGGCTGTATAATGAATCGAACTGTTCTTCAGAACAGGGAAAAACGGTTCCGTGGCCTATACATGCGTTGTCCTGAAATTGCCTCTCACCTGGGCCCCAAACATTAATATGAATTAAGACCGCGGCTAGAGGGTGGGGGGGAGATACCTTGACTAACACACATCCCCTGAAATACAAAATAATCACAGTTAACTTATTCTAATTCTAATTTGGGAATAACTATTTATCTATGTCTAAAGAAATGGTTTATTCAGCATACACAAAAAAAACAACAGGACACACAGTTGTCACGAGCGCTTTTGGCGTTACGCCCAACAACAGTACTGATGGCCGCTAGCTCGTCGAAGGAGGGTGGGTCTAGAAGAATTACACCAGTACCATCAGCGCTCTAGCAGAAATCGAGGCATAGGAAGGGAAAGAGAGCGCTACTATTTCAGATAGCCGCTGTAGGCATGGAACTATTCTCGGAATAGCTAGAAGCAGTTCCCTTGGCCTTTTTTTAATTTATCCCGCGGTTATCTTTTTGCTAAGACCTTAAGGGTTAGTATCAATTTTGATCGCGGTCTACAGGGGGGCCTTAATTAGTACATATCTTCTGAAATGTAAGATATCAATTAGCTTATTCTACTGTTAGAAATAAAAGTCTAATTAAATAACAAGACATATCTGTTGAAAACGGAAACATACACACAAACAAATGGTTACAAAAAGGTTACAGCATAACGTCTTCCGTCGAGGCATGCTTCGAATTAAATTTGCAATTACATTTTGGTCCATGTTTTCCTATTCCTCTTAAAGTGTTTGTCTTAGCTTTTGTAGTGTCTTTGAGACTAGAGGACGGGCTTTTACACGTCTTCTTAATTCCTCCCAGGCATGTTCGCATGTCCGGACTCAATGAAGGCCATTCTAAACACTCAATTTCCATTTTTTCAAGATACCGACTGACACACCTTGTCTTATGTGGTCTCGCGTTATCTTGCATAAACTAGAAATTTGGTCTTAATAAACAGTGCAAAAGGAACAACATAATTCTGAAGAATGTCCCTGTGTCACAAGATGAAATCGAAATAACGCATGTGGCAGAAACACCAGTGTTTTAGCAACGGCCGGCAAAGCTACAGTGGAGCGAGGCGTGGGTCTCCTATACTGCGAAGCTAAACACTGTC
>JAHWXV010406219.1:0-12251 GCA_024586415.1 Phrixothrix hirtus | reverse complement strand
CAAAATTAATAGTTTAACTTTGCGACGTACAGTTCATACAACTAAATGCGTCTTTAAATGTCAAGAGCAAAACAAGATCAGTAAAGCGCATTCCCATATACCGGTAACAAAATAAAATCCGCACATAACTCTAAAGTGTCACTGGGCTGGATGTTAGTTGGGGATTTTTCTCCTTTAATTCTAGAGAAGTGTTTTTGAACCGTCCAAACTAGTTAAGTTTTTGCGACACACCATATAACTGTTAGAAAAAAACGGTAATGCATTTTAATACTTGTAGTAGTTTTTATTTATTTAAACGTCCGCGAGGTATTCTTCGCTAACCTTTACTGTTCGTGAATTTCCTGCTGGCTGTTAGTAAATTTTCTCAAATAAAAGAAGGAATAATTTTTTCGAATTTAGTGTAGGTCATGCAGTAGATTCTATTGTATAGTGTCGAACGTTTTCAGTCATTGGAGGATATAATGTGTACCGTGGGAAGTCCAGAAAATATTTGCCCTCTATTTAAGATGACATTTAAATAGTATAGCAATAAAAAATGAGACAACACAATGAAGCTAAATTGAGTTCTTTTTGGGTAAAAACAATATTCGCTTTTTAAGAACCGCTGAAGTATACACTACTAAATACGTATAAAAACATTGCTATTTGAACTGAATGTTGTAATCAAAATAAACTATCTGAAATGCATTTGTTAACTATAAAGGGCGTTTGCGATATAAAAGGCAATATTTGACACACTTGTACCCAAGCCCTTTGTGAACGTAAATCTGTAGGAATTTTTAATATACGTAAAAAAAATTTAGTAAATTTTCGCGTAAAAATCCATAATGGATACAGACCTGTAATATCTTTTAATATAAAACGTATTTAAAAACATAAAGAGGACTGTTTTGTTGACAAAATATCATGTTACCTCCACTATTAGATCAATTTTTCGAGTTAGGGTCGCTAACTGTTTTAATAAAAATAGTCGAAGGTACTTCTTTAAATCATCTAAGTTTGATTGTATGTGGTAAATCACTATTCCTTATTAATTATAATTATTTGCGTATTAATTATTACGAACTTATTTAATAAATATCTTAAATTCATTTGTATGAACATAGCTTTAATGAATATAACCTACGCAAAAAAATTTTAACGAAATTCATTTATCCGTTTAGATTTTTAACTGTTTTGACAAAAATTAAGTTGTACACAGAACTAGGGAGTGCAAATATTAATAATATGAACATACCTTTTATCAAAAAAATTAACGTCATGTTAAACCAGCTTTGTAAAAGTGAAAGTTATTTAAAAAAATGTATCTATATTCAATAATACAATTGTATACATATTAAAAATGATACATATCTATTGACAAAAAACCTTGTTTTTATTTTAAAGATTTTATAACACACACTAGAACTTTGAATGTAGAAAATAAAGTTTTTCATTTTAAACCGTAATCAGCAGGTATTTTTAATATCATCTAGAAACATTCTATAAAGAAATCGTATGTGTTAAACCGAAGCTGTTCGTTCGGCTTCGATACTTGTTAACGATCTGTAGTTGATCAGCCATTTCTTAGTCAAATACAATACACGAAATTAAAAAACAGGAGCGGGCTGAAAACTTTAATTGCAAATATTTTGAAAACTATACAATTGAGACACATAGCTTATAAAGGTTTTTTGTCGCACATATTAAATGTATCTGCTGTTATAGTAATGTATCTTATATCGTGGACACCGTGCATATTAAGTTGGAAACACTGTAATTGAATGTTTCTTCTAAGCGCAACTCTTTCAGTGCAAACCAATATCTCACTTGAATTCATTTTCAGATTTTCTTGAAATGTGAACTTTTGTACCAAATATTATTTATTCTGTAGTAATTTGTCGGTTCTATATTTAGCATATTTGGGTCTGTTATTTCACCAGAAACATGTTGGGAAATTTTCATATAATCTACTTAAATATAAAAGAGAAGGACTTTTACGTAATCCCCGTTAACAGCTATACACTTCTCCTAATATTTCTGTAATAATGCAATACCTTCCAAAAAAATGCTTTAAGAAAGTACCCAAAAAACTGACCTATAAGCTATTTTACCAATCATCGCAACAAAAATTTTGTCACCATAGATATTTCTCAGTTTAGGAAATTATTAATAGTAGTACGGTTCTAAATCAGTACTATATGGTGATATCTATAAAACCACAACCGCTTATTACTTTCTAAACTTACCGAACTTTGTTTATTCTGTGTTTGCAGTGTTAGAACATAATCTTCAGATAATAATAATTATTATCTAAATATTATGTATGTTGTTTGGTCTTTTGAACCATATAGCAGTTTCTAATTTCCTAACTAACTCTTTATATACATTTTCTGTAATTACTGTGCCCTTTTCCATCAATAAAATACTCTTATTGTCCCAACAAACTGTACCGATAAGTTTTACGGAAGAAGGCTGAGTTATTCTCTTTTTTGGCGATGGTGTCTCCTTATGAACTCATTACATAGATTTTTACTTATCAGTCGAGACCTTGTGATACACTCACGTCTTATCACCAGTTATATTTTTCGTAAAAGTATGTTCATTGTCAGCTCAAGCGGCCAAATTTCCTACGGAATTTCTCGTCTTTACAATTTTTATTCAGGAGTAAATAATCCAACATATCGATACTTTACACGTTCCCAATCCATTATTCAAAATTTTTAAGTTCGTTACTGCTGAAAACCATACTTCATTGGTTATCTAAGAAGACTTCAATGTACGTACTGTTAATAATAAATCCTCCACTTCTTTGACCTTATCATTCGTTCTTATCTAAACAGGTACTCCGCTCTTCGAGTCATCCTGAATGATTCCCTATCCCATCTAAATTGTCTATATCAAAATTTAACTATATAATTTTATAGCGAATCATGTCCGAATATAGTCATCATCCTTTCAAGAATTTGTTTCGGTTCATTTCCCTCTTTAGTCAAGAACTTTATTACACTTCGATATATAAGTTTTAAGTCACAGCTTTTTGTGTACCTTACCCTATATAGAAATTCAAAAGCTTTGAAAATAAAGTGCAAGGTGTTGGTGGTTTGTGATAACAAAACATCGCACTAATCATATATTTTTTTCCTAGGTAGATCGATTAGATAAAAATCTCCCTCGTAGTTTAGTGCAGATGCCATCTGTATCATATTTTGTATACGTAGAAAGGAAGGTTGATGAGGTTGGTTTTAACAATACATGCTGTGTTTCTCTAAGATCGTCCGTGAAAGTCTTTATTTATATTCTGCAAATTATAATTATTTATTTACAAATATTCAACGTAACATTACAACCGGGACGTGAGGGAAATCACGTAATGGTCAGGGAATTTTGTACTTCTTTAAAAATTAGGGAAATATCAGGGAATTCCCTAAAAATCGGTGATACTCAGGGAATTTTCACGTTTCCATGTTTCTACTTTCTATATTTCTATGTTGTTAACAAAGTAATCATTACCAACGAATAATTCTATTAGTTAAAACACCACGCTACGTTGTCTAGTCCTAAGATGGTTCTTTTGAGCAGAATTTTATTAAATTTAAATAATTTGCTTCGTATAAATGGAAAAATACATATATGCATGTCTACGTAGTTTTCTGCTTTGATATTAGAATAATATTATTCGAATATCATATCTGATGCTAGAATAAGCTCAAATTTAATAAATATTTAGGATAGGTATGGCTACATTCGGACGGAGGTTGAAACCCGATCGAGATTGCAAAATTTGTAAGTCGAGAAAATTTTGAAAAACGTACCTTTTTTTCGGATAGGGTAATAAAATTGTAGGTCTTGTGTCAATGTGACGTTTGATACATTAAAAATCCCTACTGGAAGTGGAACACCCCCAGATTCGGTAAAATTCTAGTAGGCAGGCATTGCAAAATGACTGTATAACAATTCTAATCTAAAAGCGCCAAGGGAAATTCCGCATCCCGAACTCTCAGTCACAAGAAGAAACAAACGAGCAAATAAGCGTTGCTACATTAAATGCACAAGGTAGCTGGACAATTTGAAATTATTCTCGAAAACAATGTAGTTCGTTCTATTACCAAAAATCAAACTAAGGGTGAGATATTCTAATACCAAAACAGAGGAAATTATATTCAAAATGATATTTATGTAATACAAAAATCTGGCATGGAACATACATATACAAATATGAAAAGGTCCACAAATGATTAAAACATTATTCTTGTTTATTTTAGAAACCCTAATTAAAATGGTCAACCATCCAAATTACTGGCTGTTTAACTCGAGAAATTTTCTCTAATAACGCACGATAACATATTTTTTGCAGAAAAACCGCTAAGTTGATATACAATCACATCAAAGACATCAGAACCATAGTAAGTTTAAGAAAAATTGTCATAAACTATTTCGAGAATTTCTCAAAAAACTTAAAAATCGCAAGAATGAGGTGGAACTTCTTGTTACTCGCTTTTAACTAACTTCTTGTAGTTTCACGTACGGAACATAGAAAACAAATATAGTTCTTCATTTTTATATGATGATTTGTTTTCGAGGTATGTTGTTCAGAAGTAATACTCCAAGTACTTCTGGTTACTCGATTTTCAAAAACTTTTTAGTGAACTCTGTAGTTAATATAAAACTAACTTACGTAATTAAGAAATACAGTAAGTGTAAAGAAATACATAGACCCGATTTTAAGAAATCTATGAAAACAAGGAATTCGGAAAATATCTAAAAATGATAGGAATAAAGTGGTACTTCCGGTTAATATATTTTAACTAAATTTTTGATTTTACAGGAAAGCGCGATTATAACCTCAAATATAAATTTTCATTTAGCTTTTAATTTCATAGTCATCTATTCAAAGTTAACGGTTATGGTACTTTTGGTTACTCGATTTACGGAAAATCTTCTAAGCAATACCCTACAATATATAAAAGGACATTAAGTGTTCAAGAAATGTAGTAACTTTAAAAATATTGTTAGAGCCGATTTCGAGAAAATCTCAAAAATCCAAAAAATGACAAAAGTAAAAAATTGCACTTCTGGTTATGCGATTTTAGTGAAAGTATTGCAGTTGCCTACTTCGATGGTTACAGACTCAAATATCACATTCTGTTTATCTAGGACTTCCTGTTTTCAAGTTAATGTATCTACAGGTGCACGTACATGCACGCAGCACCCATGCACGTACACAAACGTGTATTTCTAGTAAAATTTCGACATCAAAAGTTTTGATTGAAAACAACACTTCCTCTTTTACTCATATTTCATATAGGCTAAGAGAAAGTAAAAAGCGACATATATTAGGGAATTTTAAAGACATTCTCTGGAAATTTGGAATACGTCAGGAATTCTTTTCTTCGATTTTGTAGCCACTCTATCATTTTACATTACACTAATAACAAACGTTTATAGTTATATCTATTTATAACACCTTCTTAATACAAGTTTTTAGGACATACTAAACCAAAGGAATTCAAACTACATTTTATATAGAAAGGAGAATTATGGAAGCATTCGAGAATATTAAGAAATAAAGTTATCCAGAATGTTGATGTTATAAATTATAATACCATGTAGCATTGCTGCAACTATGAATTTTTTTAAGTACAAATTACAGTAAGGAATCATTCGCGATCATATCATTTATTTTAATTCTCAAATCTTTCGGAATCTTCCACAGAATTATTATTACTATTTCTAATTCTGTTAGATTGTCTTAGTTGTTTTAAATATTATTCTATAGCTATGTAACTATTTCGAATGTTTTTCCCAGGAATGACATTTGTGTTAACCTTAAATTTTGGTTTAAATGGATATGTTTTATTTTGTAAGTGCATTTGAAGTACCAAACTTCTATGTAACATTTGAATAGTATAGAAGCTTCTTCTATTGAACCAGTTGTTGAATTGTAGTAGCATTATCTATTCAATTTAATTTTTTGTGACGTTTTCTTATTGAGGAATAATATAGTTTCCTCTAATTCTTTTACGAATTCTCGTAGATTTCCTTTGTTTGCGACACGTCTAGTCAATTGTTATAAAATAGTCTTGTGGCAAACGCATAAAAGGACTTTATTTACCCAGTGATTGATTACTACATCAATTCCTTTTCTAACCTCAACATCGTTAATGTAAAGTTCTATTTCAATTGAAAAATATTAATAACGATTCATACTTACAGCGAGTTCGACTTGCTGCATTACACGTGCAGTGTAGATCAGCAGTTTCCGTTTTACAAAGAAAATACAATATGTTGCAGTTTTCCTAGCTTTTTATTATTTTTTATGAATAGAAAGCAAGTGCAGTGCAGAATGTCGAACTCGCTATTAAATGTTAATTATGATATCGAGACTTGATCGACGTAGTGCATATGATAGCATGAGTTTTAAAGCAGTTTTGACTTAGACATCTTTGTAAACGGACTAGGGATTTTTTAGGAATTATGTATAACTATATGGATTTTATAAATACCAACACATAGTTCTATCAGTTTAAAACAAACATAACTTGATAGGAAAAAATTATCCAATAATCTGACAGCTAAAACAGATTCTTCTATAGTAAACGTGATCCATAAGCACACTCCATTCTTGAAAGTAGCCGTTGTTATAAATAAGATGTTAAAAGCAACGGTGCTTAAAAGATATCTTCTAAACCTAATTTGAGAATTCCCTTGCACGGTGCCTACTAGTGCCAAATTGTCGTCAAAGTTGTCAACAGCGACAAAGTTACGACAAGAAATGTTGGTTTTTAGACTTACAAAGTTTTAACTTGATTATTTGCAAACCCTAGTTTTAGGCCCTCAGATCTTCATACGAGAATGTGTAGAAGATACTTAATGACTTTGTCTTAGAACGTCAGATTTGGCAGCTTATGTATAACAACGAAGATATGAAAACGGTAAGCAGCAAGATGCAACATCTGAGATACCTTTCTTGAAAATGAAAAAGACTGTTATAACTTCTACAAAATAGTTTGCCTTTTTCACAGAAGGCGTAGCTTTATTTAGTATATTCAAAACAAGTCTACAAAAAACAGCATTAAAATTTGTACTTTATTTTGAAAAGTTATATGATGGAAACCAAAGAAATGAAATCGTCGACTCTAACAGGATTATTTCACAATACGAATTGAAATAGAAATACTAATAAATATAATACTGGTAAAGAGCCTTCGAAAAAAAATCAAATTTTATTAGAATTTCAGCCGAATAAACGACTAACTGAGTAAATATCTTCTGTGGCCAATTTTTTCAAATTTAAATAGTTACCTAACTCTAATTATGAAACCGAACGCTGCTAAAATAAAAAAGTCATTAATTTATTGAAAACAAGCCTTCCCAAAAAATTAAAAATCTAAAACTTTGTTAACGACTTTAAAATTAACCCATTAACTAAACATCAAGTTACTGAACTAATAAAGACAAATAAATGCAATTAAATTGAATTGTAAATGATTTTAGAATTTTATTGTGCCTGATATCAACGATAGATGTTTTGTTCAAAACGTGGCGTGTAGTTGAGTTTATTAGTTAAGGCGTTTCTTGTTCAGTTATCGAGTTAATGTTAAAGCCTTTGACAAAGTTTTGGATGTTTTGTTATTAGCTAAGCCTTGTTCCCAACTAATTAGTGATTACGTTTATTTCAACTTCGTTTAATTTCATAATTAGAGATTGATAGCTAACTGAGTATTCACTGCTAGAAACTTTAGGCGAAATAGAGGGATAACATCATTTGTTGTCAATAACAATAAATCTATGAAATTCCGTAACATTACATTTTCACGTTCAAATTAAAT
The DNA here is from genome assembly GCA_024586415.1 of Phrixothrix hirtus. Lineage (NCBI taxonomy): Eukaryota > Metazoa > Arthropoda > Insecta > Coleoptera > Phengodidae > Phrixothrix > Phrixothrix hirtus. The sequence continues at coordinate 4,440 of JAHWXV010406219.1, read as the reverse complement.
TCGTTTTCAAATAACTGACGTACACTTGTGCACTTTTATCATTTAGAACTGATTAGTACGACGTTTAAAATCAAGTTTTTTAATTACTCAATATGGATTTAAAGGTGAAGCCCGTGTTTTGTGTAGGAGTCAAACTAGGAACTCAATGTTATGATATGAATAAAGCTGTACAAATGGATTACTTTTATTAAATATGTTTGTTTGAGTGTACAAAAAGTCAAAAGGTGGCTCCATGGCAGCAAAAAAGTCGGTCTTGACACATGAAGACAGTCGACAACCAACGTCGAAGCCAATCATGACTAAATTGGTCAAATGATGAAAGTAGATTTCCAAATGATATAAAAAGCTTGCATTGAATTTAGTGCTGTTGTACTAGTTCATGACATAAGCCATAATATTTTGAGTCAGATAAAGCATATAACATTCTCGGGTGGACGCAAACGGCAAGTTATTTAAATCTGTACATACAATAAAAATTGTTTAAGGTAAGAAGCAAACATCTTGAACAGGGTTGTCACGGTTGATGGATTGTTATTTTATCATTATAGTTATAGTCAAAGGAAAATCTATACCATAAAAAGGCACAACTGTAAGAAATCAGCGGAAAAAGACCCACCTAATCCTTTTTTACAAAGAAAGACGTTTTACAACACGATACTAAAGTTAAAACTGATTGTATCACAAAAAAGGCAGGTGAGTTGGTCATAAATATTACTAAATACAAAAAGTTTTACAATATTTAGAAGCTAAGTGTTGCCCATTTGCTTAATTCTGGACGGAATGTTATTTCACCAAGGCAAATTGACTGTTTTTTAAAACAATGCCTAGAATTAATGAATTAGGAAATTAATTACCGTAAAAGAAAAAGCAATTTTTAAATCGTTACACATATTTGGATAATAAATTTTAGAACATTTCACAGAAGTCGACAATGTATGCAACATTTAAAACGCTAATTTGATACAGGGTATGTTCGTCCCGAGAAATCTCATTAGGTGATTTATAACAAATGTAATTGCTAATATTTGTGCAGTTGAAATTGTTCTACTTCGATAATCGGACCATCGGACGCAATCTACACTGCGAGCCTAAATCCTTATAAAAGTGGTAGCAACTGTTTTCGCAGGAGATCCGTTAATTTCTAACTACTTAAAAGAACTTGGATGCCCTAGCATCGAAGCACTATTTACCATGTTACTTATCATTTGCTAGCTAGGTTGATTTAGGACACAGCCGATATTCGGTATGGCTAACTTTATGCTACCACTTACACAAGATAATCTTCATAGGTCTCGCATAATCTTCCACAAGTCCTCGTAAGGTGACTTCTGAAGCAACTATTCTTTCGTAATGCACTGGTAATGGTGTAACCGGTACAGTAATTTTTCTTATCCTACGTATTGTCTCTTAAATACACCGAACACCCGTAAACTTTTGCAATGTAATGAACCAAAGGATGCCCCTTGGATACGTCTAATTTGTTTCTGTATTGGTCAGTAGTAACTGCAAACAGTCTTCACGCAATCCCAAGAAGGCTGGCATGAGATTTGCTTCCATGTGCTCTTAATTCGCGTTGATACCACCATACAGACCTAGTTAATTCATTTGTACCACTGCAGGTTTTCCTTTCTGCAGATTCTTACTTCGGTATATTATAACCTTCATCCTTAATTTCACCTTATATATGTCTTGCCAGGATTGCTGTATTGTTTAGAATGTATACCATTTTAGACCTTTCCGCATTTTGCTCTCCTTAGTGCCTACTATCAAACTCCAAACCACACCGCTACCTTATCTCGCACTCAAACAGTAGTTTAGCCAACTCCGGCTAAACTACTGTTTGAGGCAACTCCGCCTCAGGATCGCCTACGGCTTCAGATTACGTTTGACAAATATTTCCCCATGATTAGGTACATGAGCTCCGTCACTCCATTTAAGTGCAGATTGAACACATAGGTATACATTTATATATAGCACAATACCTTTGAATATCTTTCCATACCAATATCAGTTTCAAAACTAACTGTAAGCTGCAATAATTCATGTATTTATACAGTCACTATAGCTACTAAAATATTTCATAGAAGTTAGGAAAATGTGCTACATCTGAACTGGCACATCAATATAAGAACATGACCTATTACGGAAATTCTATTAGGGATTCTTAAAAAAATATCACTGCTAATTGTGTTACAATAATTTAATAGATAATAAAATGAATGGTAGTGCTTCGGAAGTGTATGAAAAATAACTCATGTGCTAGAAATGTTGTTCAAAATACAGTTACCTTGAATGTTAATAAAGACATTGCTTCAATCATTGTTTTGTTCACTTGCTATTCAGATAATCTAAGCATCATTAGAACGTATTATAATGTGCTTTATATAGTTACTAGAAATTGGGGCAGGCACGTTCCCAGGTAAAATAGATATCTACTCGTACTTTATAATCTACGTGAAATAGTATTTTATTTTTTGAATTAGATATAAATTAATTAGTGATTTGGTATATAATTTGATTAGTTTCCCACTTTAATTTTATATCACATGACAAAAGCTTTTGCTACTATCTGTTACCTACATATATATTTATGTTGGACTGAGTTTACTACCGGTTCCTTATTTTTTCACCAAATTGGAACAACCGTTGTTTGTGTCTATGACCTTATATTTGTATTTAGTATTTTGGACGTCGAACTTTAATATGGGAACGTCTAGCTACCTAGCTTAAGTAAGCTTCAATTAAATTGACCTCAAGCCAGTGAAGTTCAGTAACTGCTGTTAGGGCATTTAAAGATCAGTTTCAATGGAGTTCGTGACGATTTATGATAAGCAGATTTTCACCAGTAAAAGAAATGAATTCATATTGCTGGTTTTGGTAGTTAACGAAAGGTCCGAGCTTTGGAATTTGTGTTCGAAAACTTTTTCTTTGAAATCGCCAAGGACTTTTGCCATTCAATTGTTTACATTTCAAGACTCAAATATTTTTATCGGTAAAGGAGCTTTATTAGCGTCCTATTTACAGGAATAATAATAACATTTTGAAATTAAATTAATGACGAAATTTCTTATGATCTATTGAAGTTTATGTTAATATTGATATAATTTTGGAACAAAGTATATTAGATTGAATCTATAGATTGAGGGCAATGTTCGAATATGAAATATCTATGACGTTTGTACAAAATCTTAAAGTATTAAACCCTGTAAACGGTTAAAACATTCCCATTATGATGTTTAGTTCATATTGCGTTCAAGGCAGTAATCTAATCATCATTACATGGTTATTTGATTCAGTGTCCTTCTTTAATTTTTTACCGTAAATATTGCGCCCTGGTGTTTTTTTAAGTTAATCCGTTAATTTTTAATACCTACGTAATAATTTCGACTAGTTGGTAATTAACACTTTAAGTTTAATTTACAATATGTTGTTGGTGCAATGAAATCATGCCTTATATTTTATTGGTGACACGATAAATTAAATGGCAAGTATAAATTATTCATGTGTGCAGGGGTTAATTTTTAATAATGTGCGACCAATTTTTGACCGAAGGCAGCTAACTGTATTGCGAAATCTATGGTGTATATTTACTAGCAATAGTAGTAATTTTTATTTAGATTCTGGAACGCATAATAGGCCATAGCCCTTTCAATGTGTTCGTTGTACCCTAACATTAATATATCTGATTAGCAGATGGGTTAGTACCAAAACAGATTAGGTATTTCTGCAGCGCAGTCATTCATAAACAATTTCTACGGTCAACTATCTATATAAACACATGACCGATTTCTTTAAATAAATTACATGCCGAGTGGTTTGGAAATTTTACTATCGTCTTCATCTAATTAAATACTCCTACAATTTAAATTTAATATATAAATTACATTAATTGTTTTCTAATGTAATTATTAATAATTTATTTGAAAACTAAGTGCTAACCATAAAATTTTAATAAATGTCATTTAAAGGATTCGTTAAAAATCGTTTTTGTGAGGGTAAGTGCTGCCAAAACACTACTTGATTGTATTTTAATTATACTATTTTTTAACTGTTCCTAATCAATATAGGTGAGAAAGATAGATAACTGTTATAATCCAATACAAGTATATAGTGTGCAATAGAATTGACAATCATGTCGCATTAATTACTACAATTTTAATTTGAAGCAATTCTCCCGTACATTAATCGTCATATTATTAAGTATAATAAGCAGTACTATTTTATCTGCATGCGTCCTTGAGATGTTTATTCCTTTTTTATGCATATTAAATGCAGTAAAGTATATTTAAGAGAACCTCGTTATTTTGATTAAGAGCACCTTTTATTTTTATTAAGAGACCTTCTTGATTTTGATTAAGCATGGAAGTCTCAAAACGAACTATTTATATATTTATACATTTATATATATTATATATATATATATATATATATATATATATA
>JAHWXV010406161.1:0-10391 GCA_024586415.1 Phrixothrix hirtus | reverse complement strand
TTTGCCACATGCAGCTCTTAGGTACCTCATACTCAAGGCGTTTATTTTACTCATATGCTTCTTCTGACATACCCAAGTCTCACTACCATATAACACAGTTATATTTTGTTACTGTTATATCATATACTATAATATAAATATAATATTACACATAGGTATTATTTATTTTAATTAGAATAAAATTTCCACGCGTGTACAAAGACTTTTGTGGGTAACTGTGCTTATTAAAATCGGCAATAACCTCTCTTGAGTCTCATACGTGTCTATAATGAACTATTCAGTTTATGGTAAGATAATACGATGAGAATGATTATTAAATATATTTTGATTCTTGTACTTCAAATTGAAATAATGCTTGTTAATTTGTTTACCTTTGTATCTATATGGCATAGTACTATCTTAATTATTGATTTATTTATTTCTTTAGTTCATTATTGATTTATGATTTTTAGAATATTTATAAAACATCTCAAGAATACTAACTCCGGCAAATAGCATAGTTTTACTATATATTATATAATGTAAATGCGAATAAATCTAAAACAACATATTTAATAAGCAATCTTTCAATCGGTTTGGAGTTTCTCAGAAATTCTTATCTGTGCTTTATTGCATTAGGCATTAAAATCGTAATTGGTACTACGTGTTTATTTGCAATTCGTTTTCGCGATTCCTTATAGCCATCTGGGGTTAAGTAGTAGAAAGTACTATGGGAATTTTTAATGGTAATATTTTAAAAAGATCACGCCTTATTAATATTTGCAGAAAGCGATAATGTCGAGATCTGATATCTGCAGAAATTGTAGTGCTGTCTTTTTTTATATATGGAATGTATATCTGTTAGTATTATAAAATCAATGCTTGAATATAAAGATGTTTTATACGAGGCAAACATCATTAACAATAACAAATGCAACCCAACATGCAATAACTAAGTGCCTATTATTATTAGCAGTTTCAAATGCAATTTTGAATGTGAACGATAGAGACATCAAATAGGTGGAATTCTCAAGAAAATCTCTTAACTAGACTTTTAAATTAATTACCTAAAAGTGATTCAAGAAAAGTATTTTAAAATATCTTGCAAAACTTTTTTCAAAATTTGTTTAACGTAATCCATATCAGAATCTAGTTAAGGGGTTTTGTCGAAGATTTCATCTAGTGAGATGTTTCTATTTTTCCTTTTCTTTAAAAATGCATTTGAAATTGCTGAAAAAATGTTTGATTATTGTATTTTAGATTGCATACCGAAAATGACAGAACCAAATAGTCGCCTTAAAATACAAATGATAATAAGGTTAACAATAGAAGTAGTGTATTAATATTTAAGCACAATTTGAGATGCTAACGGTTTTATCATTCGGTTTTACCAAATTGATATTGTAACAATTTAAATTTCTCTCTACTAAATTAAAAACACTCAAATAGATTTTTAAAACCACAACTAGGAGAGAAAATTAAAAATCTGGGTATATTGTAAGAAATCTAACATTTTGGTTCACAAATAATTGACGTACGAGGGCGGTATGATAATTAGGCCGCCTGAGAATGAAAGAAAATGTTTTTATTCTTCAACATAATCTCATAACATTTGTTCCAACGATATTCCAATGTTTTAATTCCATAACGAAAGAAATCTTCTTATAGTCCAGTAGAATGGGCATCCTATCAATTGAAAATCTTTGCCCCCCCCCCGCAGGAAAATTTTTAGTTTGGGAAACAGGTGAAAGCCCGATGGAGCTAAGTCCGGTGAATACGGTGGATGGGGAAGTCAATCATATCTTAATTAGCGAATCTCGGCTATTGAAACGATACTGGAGTAAGGGTTGACATTATCATAATGAGAAATAAGGTTTTCATGCGCTATACGGGACTTTTTTCCCGTATTTTTCGTTAAATATAACCAGAGAATTAGCATAGTATTCAGTATTTATTGTTTACTACTTTGGAAGGCAATCGACCTTTAGAATTCCCTTGGTATCCTAGAAAACTGACGCTATTCCCTTTCCGGCAGACTTCGTTGTCATGTCTTCCTTTGGTGCCGAACAACCTGTTTCCATCCAATGCTTAGACTGAAATTTTGTTTCCAAGATATAATAATGAACCCATGTTTCATCTGTGGTAATAAACCTTTGCATAAGATCAGCCGACTCCTTTAAAAAACAGTTCAAAGGTTCTTGCAACAATTCAACCCGTACTAGGTTTTGCTCCAGTAAGAGTAAACGCGGCACCCATCTTGCAGATAACTTTTTCATGTCTAATTCTTGTGTTACAGTATTACACACCAGCTCTTTTGAAGTACCTACAATACTGGCAATTTCGCTCAATTTTAGTTTCTGGTATTTTATCACCACAACGTGTATGTTTGCGACCATTTGTGGTGTAATGACACTTATAGGACGTGGCGACACGTGTCTCAACATTATCCATAGAAAAACAAACATAAACACTTTCACTTTGCGAAGCTCCTAACAAAAAACTAGTAGGCAGATTCAAATCAGCCTTTTAATGTAACCAACCTAAACGTGAAACTTTAAAATTTTACACTAACAGTTAGTGTAGTACAGCGCTCTATTTGAAGACTGACTAATTATCGTCCCGTCCTGGTATAAAGAAACAATAATATTTAATATAAATTCTTCAGCTTTATAGATGATTTATTTATTTATTTATCTTCCTACAAAATTAGAAAAAATGTAACAATATAACGTCATGGGCAATAATAAGCGAAATTGCTACTTTTTCACATTTCTTACCTAATAATATATTTTAGAAATATATTCCCTAAGAGTGTAAAAATTTTAAACCATGTATAGGCAATTGACATTCACTATATATTGTAAGTTTTCTAAATTTCATCAAATTATGGTAATGCTTGTGAAGGCAATTATTTCCTTGAAAAGTCATTTTGGAAAGAATTTCTGCCACTATTTAAAATTAGATAAACAGTACTTCCAAACGACAATTTTATTTGATCAATACAAAGCTTTTTATTGGAAAAAAGTTCAATTTCTTGTTCTAAAGCTATTATTACAGTTTCAATAATTATTCCTACTACTGAAGGATTTTCGTCAAGTGTTTCTATTTTCTTAAACAAATAAGTTCTAAATAATACATGGATACTTTTTAGTTGAACTGAAATAGTACAGTTTTTAAATAATCTGTTATAACAATTTGTCAATTATCGCATATTTTTGATTATGTTATTTTAGTTATGAACCCAATAGTTCGCGATATTGTTGAAGTGATGGAGCTAGGATTGAATGCAAAACCATTTTTGGTATAAAAACATAATCCAATTTTTAAAATCTCTTTATTTACATGTACCATCTGCCTTTTGAATTCTAAAAATATCATGTAATTGTTGTGTGCAGCGCTCTTCCACTACAAGAAAAGCATAAAGATACCCACTAATGTTTCTTTAAGCGTATTGCAGATGCCACTTTTGTCCGTTACAAAATTAAATTAAATTGTCAATGCTTATGCCTTCTGTTACCAATGACCAATAGGATGACAGTTTTCGCACCCTTAAATCAAATAGAATCAAATTAAATACTTGTTTTGGAGATACAAAATGAAAGTATTATAGTATTGTAGTGGAATTCGCAATTATTACGATCCACTTATAGACTCATCCTAAGTTTTAATCATGGTTTACGTCATTTTGGGCTTTCGCACGTTACACCCCTGACTGAACTTCACTGGGAATTTTGGTATAGCGAATTATGGCTTTGTATTTAAGTTTCCTGGTTGTTCTTTTATATTTAGTTCGAAATAGGGAAAAACCTTATTATGACCGTGTTTTAGTTGTTTTTAAATATTTAAACATTGATTAATTGCTATGATTCACGCTTGCCCCCTCTGTTATCAAGTTCTAATATATTGTGCATTTTAAGAAAAAGTTCAAGGTTTTAAAATTCGTCTTGCATTTTGTCAGTTTAATTTTAAGCTCGAATAAAACTTTTAATTGAATATAAGCATTTAGTGGATGAACAAGTGCGAATTTCTGATTGAAAGCGGCACCTGTGTATTCTGTTGCGTATGTTATAAAGAAATCCGATATTTAAAAGATGATGATAAGTTTCTTTGCGTCTGAATTAATCTTTGTGCTTCTAAATTTGTAGTTCCTTTATTGGTTTTCATTCGTAGTTCCGTTTTCTAGGCCAACTAACAAATGCCTTATTGGTATGGTCGTTTTCTATATTTTAGAAGCCTGGGAGAATACAGTATGATGACCCTCCGAGTATCCAGAAGCAATCTCTGCTAATAGCAGCAAACGTGGACTCCCATTTGTTTTTTCTTAGCTCCAACATCTCGTTTGGTACGGCGCATTGCTTTCTGTACGTTGATCTCTTTAACTGTTTCCGTTCTGCCTCTAAGAATACAGCATGCTAAATTTCAAGACCAACTCCGATTGTCATCAAATTTTATTTTGAATTCTTTATCTTGTTAAACTATATTGATATTCTAAATTCTCAATAAAAATTGTTGCTGTTCAAATCACAGTTTTTAACTAGTTACATTTTACTTTTACTTCGGTTAATGGAAAAACCAATTTACTAAACGAATACTTGCATTTAATGTGAACGATATGCTGATAGTTGTTAATGCTAACTATATTTAGGTTAACTAAGGAATTGTTACTTAAGAATTTAAATCTTTAGGTGCTAATTGTAGAACAAAGGACAACTCTGAATTATTTGCTTTTTTTGTAAATGATTTTTAAATTCAATAATGACGTTTGACTTTTACGCCTGTTGTTTAGTTGCAACTTAATAAAACGACCTTGTTTTTCTTTAATTCATAATTAACTTTCACTTAAAAGGTTACGATCCGCTGGAACCTGTAACGGTTATTATATGAGTAATAAAATTTATTTATAAGAATTTCATTTTGTAACACCCTATGTGTGTGTATTTTTCTATTTTAATTTAAGTCAAACCTATTCTATCAATTCAACAATCCTAGAATTTATGATGCAAAGTGTATATTCCGTTATTTTGTTATTTTTAGGTAATTTATGAATCACAGTAACTGAAATAATTAATTTGTTAGTTTTTAAAATTCTCAAATAAGCATATCTTAAATAATAGATTCTTATAAGTTGCATCAAATAGACAAGTAAGCGGGAAAAGGAGTCAGTCTAGTCCCAATCATCGAGTCAATACTTTTCTAAGTCTTCTTTCAAATATTAAACTATGACTGCCGTCGATATATTAACTTTAACATCTAAGTTTAATTAATGAATATGTATTAAATTTTATTTATACTGTGAAATATTGTAAGAAGGGGAATAAGCAACATATCGGTTGAGGACTGACATTCTGTTTCGTTTTGGACTATTAGAGCTAAATTTATTATTTTTTTTGTTACAGTCAGTACTGAAATCCCTTAATTTGGGGAGAATTCTGGTCAAAAGGCAAGCGTTGTGACATATAGAGGTTTGGTTTGTTTTATTATTAAATATTTTACCAGTGAATATATTGTGCTACGTTTAGGTGAGTTCTAAAATAATACTTAACATCTGTGTAGATTACTTTAAGGTTGATGTGACCTGTTGAATTTGTTCTTGCTCGAACACCTATTCAGGACCTTGTATGTCTATTACTAATATTGATAAGACGTTGCCTTAATTATTTTTAGTGGATTGAAACTACAAGGCACAATTTATTAAAGTTCATGTAGTTATTTGAAATCGTCCTCGCTCGAACATCTATTCAGCACATGGTCTATTATTAATATTGATAAGACGTCTTAATTATTTTTTTGGTGGCTTGAATTTGCAGGGCCCGATTGAGTTAATTTGATTATAAAAGCTATCTTTGATAATTAGAAACGCAAAACCTGGTCACTCTATTTAATTAAACTCTAACTTGTCGCATGCTCGGCCCAGTAATTATTTAAGAGATATTCTATTCTTGATTACCTAAATTATGGAGGGAAATTTCTGAATTGAATTTTAATTTATTCAAATTCAACTTTAAGCCTAGAAACTAATAATACATTTAATAAATATTTGTTACCACTTAATGATCCAAATATTATATTCTTTTATCTTGTTTTGAGTTATTTTGATGTTTAATTGAATTTCAATTTCATTATTTATTCGACTCTGTAGGTTTCACTTGTAACGCTGTTTATTTTATTTTACTAATTTTGGTAACTAGATCAGGTAAATCTCAATTTTGAGTGCTACTTACTGGTAAGTTGATATCTATCAGTTTATTCCATTTACCTGGTGCTAATATTTTACAGCTGACTTCGAAACCCACTGTAACAACTCTTTACCAACTAAGTTCAACTGGTGGACTAAATCTAGTTACTGTTACCTATTTGGATTCCTTGGTGATTTTATGCTCGGTAAAATACAATCAATTCATTTTAAAATTCATTATTAACTTCAGTACGAGTAGGATCTGACGTGATAAGTAAATTGTCACAGTTTTTTGTTTCTATTATTTCTAATACAGCAACAATTAGCATAGCCTTAATTCCTTTGTGAACATACTACTAATCGCTAGTAAGCAAACTACTCTCTTAATAATTATAGAACGTCTAAAGCGCCCATACACCGTAACTGCTGCTTATCTTTATACCTTATACACTTGCCACTACCTGGCATAACTGAGTTACAGGACAGCCTTCCAAGTAACTTCTGCTATACGAATGAAGATTACCTACTAAAACATTTAACATCCAACTTTTGTTACATCTCAATTTATTAGAAATTGACGGTAGCATTTTAAATAAAGGTTATGAACCTTGTAATATTTAAGAGGATAATCAAATCTGGAGCATATTTGTCCTGTTTTAGTAAAATATAACTGCTGTACTTATTTAATTAACTACAATATGTAGTAATTCTAAATAGTATAAATATTTGAGCTTGTTTTCTGATTTAATACAACTTTATACTGGACGGTCAGACATGTTAAGAAATGTTACAAATCTTAATATGTGTAGAGACAATTATCAACCTCGACTCGAAAAACGTATTTTCTATACTTTAGAACATTTAAAAATATTTTGTGTAAAGTTTTATGGCTTCGAGACTTCCAAATTTTGTTAATTACTAATAAATTGTTATTTACTGTTCCAACAGTACCTAAAACTTATTATTTCATCCGTATCTACTCTATCTTTCAAATTTATTACTCTTATAATAGATATGGGGTGCAATCAGAAAGCTACATAACACAACCTGTATCTTCAATTAATTATGTTAACTATGAAGTTTACAATTTAGATTTCTACAATTTTACTTAACATTTCTACTGAGTGTTACCCACGTGTGTTTCGCCTTAACATACACGGTGTATACCGAAAGTGTCTATCTTTTTTTATAGGGCTCACTCTGCGAGGTACCTGTGAAAGTAAAGGCGTGGCGCTCATAAATATCATTTTTGTGTCTCCACAATATTATTTGACGCCCACAGTTTGAATATTTTATTTCCTACGTTTTAAGATAATCCAACTGCCCACTTCCCTTTTCTGAAGTAGCTGTTTTAGCCGAACAGCCATTTGTTTGTAAACACTTAGATATCCTTCGCTCTTACCTCTTAACTTCCTTTCTTTCAAGTGAGGACGGAGATAACCTACATGGTGCAATAAAGAGTCCATATTAGGCATTCAAGCTATGTCTCATTAACCTAATAGGTTCTGCTAATCTTCTTATTAATTTAACTTATACTTTAAATATATATATAAACATTCTGCAGTTCAATTTGTAGCCACCTATCAATTGTAAAAGTTCCGGTAAAGCCCGTAAACGAAGAAAACGATCTTCTATGGTGGTGATGGCGTGCGGTTGCTCTTATCCTGGCTAGATTGTGATTATTAGTTACTAGGTAGCGTTGCAAGATTCTGTAAATAGTTGTATGGTGCATAAATCTTTTTTCATCGTACCTACATAATAACTATTCGCGAGGACATGTTAAAACCTCAACACTTTCATCGGGAGTTAGTTGACGCTGATTTCGCCTCTGTTAATTTATTCGAATTACCTAACCATCGCAAAATTTAAAAAAAAACGAAAAAACTGTACCTAACTTCACTTCTAAAACAACTCAAAAAGGGGGCTCTAAAAATTAATGTTAAAACGAAAATTATTTTTTAATCTTATGGAAAAAACAAACAATGATGAATTTATGAAACCACGGTAACTCGATTAACAACAAAAAAAGATTCTTCAAATTTAAACGAAAAATCGAGTGTAAATTTCTTTTTAAATGGAACACCCAGTATATTTTTTAATTTTTTGTTGTGAAATAAAAAATTGCGTTCAGAAATGTCAATATCCAGCGTGTTATCTAATTTGAAATGGCAGTAAGTAAATTACAACAAGGAATTAATGATAATACGTCAACACATCAAAGAGCAGATGTTCATTTTTAAAGATATCGAAGACAATAATCACACTGGTGCAGCAAAACATACGAATCTACTTTTTGGCAGTTTTAATGAAGTATTCGTATTGTTTATTGATTATTTCTATAAAATTTAAATAACAGCTGCTAAATTAAGTGAAATAGAAGGAATTTAAATTCTAACGATGCGTGGGTATGGTGATAAACAACATTCGTGTGAAGAGGTTCTTACTTTATTCACCATTGTTCATCCAGCTCGAGACATTAGTAAATTTACGATAGGTAGAACTGTTGAAGTATACGAAGTACGTCATCAAGTAAAAGATTTGTCGAGGACAGGCCATCCAAGATCAGTAACGGAGGACGATATCAAGATAAATGTTTTATTACTGGTTGAAGAGAATGCTCAAGTTTCTTCGAATCAACTTGCACTAAATTATGTTATTTCGCGGAACTTTGTGCTCAATATTTTACAATCAGAAAAACTGAAGCAATACTAAATTTAATATGTGAATGAGTTGACAGAAGATGATCCCGATCACAGGGTAGAGTTTAGTCAAACGTTGTTGGGAATGATGACGGACAATCCTAATTTGTTAACACCATTGTTTTTCAGATGATGCCACTTTTAGCCTCAATGGCACTGTTAATAGGCACAATTGCCGCAATTGGTCTAAACACAACCTACAGTTGGTAGAATAGGTCCATATCCAAAGTCGTCGGAAGGTAAATGTATGGGCAGGTATTGTTGAAGACCAAATGATTGAACCATTTTATATTGACGGCAATCTAAATACCCAGTGATATTTACATTTATTGCAATATGACGTTGTGTCGGCCATTACAGCGTTGTTTTCTAATCAACATGATAATTTGAATTCTGCCGACAATATTTTTTTAGCGGGATGGAACACTGCCACACTTTCAGCTAGTCGTCACAGATTCCCTGAATGTCACATTTCCCGCTAGGTGGATCGGCAACGGAGCAGTATTGAATGGCTTGCCTGTTTTCCCGATTTAATCTTTTTTGTGAGGACACGCAAAATGTCAGGTGTACAAAAACCGACCTCTAACTCTTGCTTAGTTACGGCTTCGCACAATGGAAAAGATGGGTGAAATCCTTCGACAAGCTGTCCAAAATGCCGTTAGAGGCTTTCATGATATACTAAGTCATTGTTAAATAGTAAGCGGCGAACATTTTGGGTAATTGCTATAGGGCACTTAAATTCATATTGTTGTTTATGATATTGTCTTATTGAAGTGATATTTAATTTTTTTCTGTATTTACTGTTAAAATAAAAATTTGTTGGCATGTTGCGTTGTCTTTTTATATTGCGTATTCAAAAGTAACAAAGCTTATAGTCTGTTCCATTTAAGAAACATGAATGGGTGACATTTTCGTCTAGACCGAAAATACCAAAACACTTGAATTTGACATTTCTGCATACATCTTTTTATTTCACATCCAAAGATTAAAAAACATACATTTAAAAAAAAGGAATTTCATTTCTTTTCTGGCTAAACTGGAAGAGAAAAAATTTAAGTGGCATCGCAAAACTCTCTACTTTTTCTGATATACACGTGCCAATTTTTAAGGAAAGCACTTCACAAATAACCTGGATAATATACCATTCCGAATCTTTTAGCATTCCCTGTTTGCATTACACAATATATATATATATATATATATATATATATGTGTGTGTGTGTGTGTGTGTGTGTGTGTGTGTGTGTGTGTGTGTGTGTGTATATATAAATTATTTAAATACTTCTTTTATATCGGCAAAATAAAACAAATTATATTAAAAATTGTTTGTCTATATTTCGCAAACGAGAATAGTCCGTCAGAGCTGTTGACCCACTCAGACCATTGCGGTCGTTTCGTTATTAAACATCAGGTTCCACAACCACGTAGTACAAGTAACAATTCTATTTTATTATTAATTAAAATGAAAGATTATTTTGCACATTGAATTTAAGAAGACTAAGAAACATTTAATAATCAATAAATAAAATATACAGTTT
>JAHWXV010406075.1:0-12467 GCA_024586415.1 Phrixothrix hirtus | reverse complement strand
AAATTAAATTGATCCAAGTTGATCTAAGCAAGAGTTCGTAACCTGAAACAAGTTCGGTTTTAAGTAAAAGAAGTTTTAATTTGAATAAAATTTGAATTTTGTTTCAAATAATAAGAAGAAATCAGGAGTGGAAGAATAATTTTAGAAGAAAGATAAATTAGCAAGAATTTAAACATGAAATAAAGAAAACTTTACCTGTATCAATTACCTGATGTACATTGCCAGGTGAGCAAACATTTAACAACATTTAAGTAAATTTAGCTGGCTTTAAAATACAAAGTAATTCATACCACTGCAAGTCTAGAAGAAATTTTAAACTAATTTCATAAATATTGTTTTAAAATACTCACATCTATATGAAGAAGTACATGGCTACCATTTGGAGAAGAAAATTATAAATTTAATTTACACCAATAAATAATTATTTATAAAGGATTTGGATAAAACTCCAATAAAATCATAATACAACCATCAAGAAGTGTTTACGATTGTTAACCTTAAGTTTTTATAAATTTAAATAACTTTTCAGCAATTGTTTCAAGAAACACGAAGTTATCAACACCGCTTTCGTGTAGGACTGAGAAGTTCTTTGTCAATTTAAGTATTACCGAGGGAGCATAGAGTTATTCCGAGAATAGAGTGTAAATTTCAAGACTACGTTACAAAGGTTAGCGAAATTAAATTGTAAATATGATCACAAACAACTGTTAACAATATTTAACAATTTAAATAGAAGACGTTTATACCGATTTGAATTTATATACTAAATTTATTAACTGATAGAATAAGTTTAATTCAATTTAAAGTATTGAATTATTTTATAATTTGTTTAGAATTTACTAATTTGAGTAAGTTTAAAAAAAATTTCGTTTGTTTGTTATTATATTCTTGACTGATAGCTAAAAAAACTCAAGAAAGCTTAATTTGAATTTATTTTGAAAATTGACTTTTCTTGTTACAATTTAAATATAATTAAAATGAAAGGTTATCCTTTTACAAATTTGATCTTTTATTATTATTTTGTGTGTAAAGGTTTGAATTTTATTATCTTTCTTACAGATATTTGAATTTAATAATTTATTATCTGTGTTTATTGAATTAATATGTTAATTTTTAATGCGGAGTTTTGATATGAGGTAACGTTTATTCCTTCTAGAACAAAGTGTAGGATGGGTTGAAGCATATCAAAAACAGGCACGCAACTGGTTTAACGCAAAGTAAATAGAACTTTGAGTTTAGGCAACCAAATATGCAACGACAAGTAAAATTATTTAAAGTAACAGACACAAATACAAATTTATTTTAATATAGTGAAAGTTTAGTCGTTCGAACTAAGTTTTTCCACATTTTTTAACTAACCGAACACAACAAAAATTTAAATTGTAATTCATTTGAAACAAAGATATTCTACATATTTGTGCCAACAACGTGGGGCTTTTCACAATTAAATCTAGTACATATTTGACGCTTCAACGTGGGGCATTCAAACAGAAAACGGAATCACATAAAGAAAATTATTTAATACATTGGAATTTAGTTGGCCCAAATCAAAGCCGACTTTACCACTATATGTATAAAAAGAAGGTAATTGATTTAAAAACAATTTTTATAACAAAATTAACGTTATATAATGTATTGAAGAAATTTAATGGTTTACAATTAGTAACTTACATATAACTTACATATAATTATTTTTTAAAATGTTAGATATATAACAGATTAGTTCGGTTAAAATACGATAAGCAACCGTATTGAAAACGATTTTGTTATTATATAGTTTCAAAATTTTACTATTGTACACACACCTGTTAGTTTCATAGTTTATTCACGCTTAACGGTGAAAGTACTTCCGGTTACACGACTTAAGGAAATTTTTTTGAAAACCGCCTAGATAATATGAAAGGTTAGTAAATGTGTGGGAAATATAGTAAATTCAAAAAAGAGGTCGTTAAAGCAGACTTCGAAAGAAACTCAAAAAACCAATGAATGACAACAGTAAAGTGGCACATTCGGTGATCCGATTTTAGTGAACTGGTTACAATCGCATACAACGATAGATACTAACTCAAATATAAAATTTTGTTCTTCTGTGGCTTTTAGTTTTCGATTTATTGTGTTCACAGGCATACACACCCACACACACAAACACACACACCCACACAACCGCACGTATGCACGCACGCGTACGCGCAGGCGCTCACGCACACGCACACTCACACGTACACGCACACGCAAGCACTCCCACGCACGCACACGCACACGCACACGCACACGCAAGCACTCCCACGCACGCACACGCACACGCACACGCACACGCACACTTAAGCGCACGCACACACGTACGCACACACGCACGTACGCACGTATGCACGGGCACACATACAGAACAATTTCTAAAAGCATGAAATTAGTACTCAGGGAACTCGAAAACCCGTATTTCCACTAAAATTGCGACATCAAAAATTTTGATCGAAAACAAATCTTTCCCTTTTACCTATATTTCATATAGGGTAACCGAAAGTAAACAGGAATCAGTACTATGTAAATGTGTATGGTTTAAGTTTCCTGCTACATTAATTTCACATTAATAGACGAAAGCTACTTTTATAGCTACATAACTCCTCTAAATTAACAGGAACACTTACTAGGAGTAATAAATGACGGGAATTATAGCCGACCCGCTCAGACCTGGATGGTATTCCTAAAACTTCATCAAATGTATGAATAATTACACAAATAATGTGCTAACTACGTAAGTTGTTAACGTAATACTAGTTACACGCTTCATGAGGTACCGCAATAAAAGGTGATTTCGGATTTATAAAGGAACTCTATGTTTACTAGTAATAACCTCTAGGCAGCTACCGATCCATATTATAACCAGGAAATACCCAAAATAAGATTTTGATTGATAAAATGGATTCTGGCGGTGGTTAAATTTGAAAATAAGTTATTGCGGATAGACCTGGTAAATTCGTGTAGAACTTCTTTCAAACCTCCTCCAAACAGGTTCCTCAATACAAAGGAGTACTAGGCATTACTTTGCTAGCTAATATCAGTTCTAAAGTAATTTAGCTGCAGTTTTCTGAGATTCTCCCAGAAAGTGACTGTCTACATGTAAACCCGCACCAAGGTGATTACGACACGCCAGGAGGTATGCGATTCCTTATAATTGACGCTGACGTACAGAACGTAGAAGTAGTTTGCAATACATTCGTATTAGTATTGCCATACGCTATTTACATATTTACATATTCGTTAGAAATACGAATCAAACAAAGTTCGGTATTTAAGATTCCCATTATAGAAGGTGATCACTCATAGGTCAAATTGAATTCATTCATTTATCACAGTTCAAAAAACTAAATTTTCTCGCCAACTTCATAAAGAAATGACCGAAGAAGGTATCCTCATAATGCCGGCTTCCGCAAGGTCAGAAATGGTGAAATAGTATATTATATACCAAGGGACTAAAGTGCTTCTTTTAACCCCGAGAGAGAAATAATCTCTCTAGGGATTAAAAAGCTCTTTTAGCCCCGAGGTATATACATTATTTTTTGTACGTTCGAAAAATTTGAAATCAAAAGGATTGGAGAAAGTAAAATTGCATGACTTTGAAATTGACAGATCATTCAATTTGTTAATGTATGCTTCGCGGCAAATGCTATTTGAATTTGATTTATGAAGCGTTATAGAAACACTTTTAGCAATATGTAATTTTGATTGGTTAATTTTTGTTATTGCCATGGGGAGCGAGATTAAATTTACTTTATTCTATTTCTCAACCATAATCGTCTTTATGGGCCCGCAAATGTGCGCATAATTCGGCCTTTATGGCACAGAATTCTTAAGAAGTTGCTAGGTAACGATTGAATAAATTATTTAAATTATTTAAAATTTCTGTGGAATGCAAGTTTTCAACTTCTACGTTAAGCACTTTGCAAAAATGAATTGTTTAATAAACAAACAGTATCCATGGTAGTAACCCTAACAGCGTCAAAATACATAGTCGACTATCTACACAACACTAATGTTCACATCGACAAAATTTACACAATTTTGCCGCAAACACTCATTCTTATCTTTTAAAAGTTGAAATAGAATAAAACATTGGATGTAGCACTGGCATAATTATAGATTACGGCTCTCGGGAAATTAAAAGCCCTCCTTCGTCGGGCTTTAAACATTCCCTCGAGCCATAATCTCCTAAGTTATGCCCTTACTGCATAAATTACTATTATCTTCCTTGGGATTAAAGTAAACTTTTATTCCCTTGAGATTGAAAGTGATACTTTAGTCATGGAAACAAGTGACTCAAATTGGTATTTTAGTCCTGAAAGTGCAAAAAATGTATTATACAACACATAGCAATTGTTTTATAATTTTTCTCAAAATCATATACGACAGACAGTAGCTGTTTCCAAACAATTAAGTGTGTTATGAATTTTCTAGAATTTTACTAACAAATCAGGGGTGCCCTTTTTGTTTAAAAGGTGACAGATAAATTGCCATATTTGAAACCAATTTAATTATAGTCATTAAAAAGTATTTCAACAATTAAAATACATCGTGAGGTAGTATTCGTAACAATTTGTGGTCGTGGAAAATACCGTACATAACTTGGTGAAAAGTGACATACATCGTACTCAGTGGTTTGATATATGTCATTTCCATATTCGTTATGTAATGTATTATAATGTCGTTTCAAGCTCGATTGCATTGTTCCTAATGGAGATGATGAGCCTTCGCTTCTTTGTTTAAGAAGTTTAATTAATTATTGTAAACCGAAGCACTACATTTGCACGTTTGACACTTTAACTCCTAAAACATTCTACATAACCAAATTTCATTTAAGTATCCTGTGTACATTTAACTCTTATATTTGAACATTATCTATTTAAATAAAGCAAATACAGTAGCTAAAGTATTCATGCAAGATAATTGCATTCACTAGATTGTTACGCATTCAGTTGAACCTATTTCAGTCTTTTCTGAGAAATAAGCCACAGTTGTCTTTAAAAGTGTTATAATTGCCTCAAAAATATAAATCCATAGTTATTTATAGATTATAACCTTAAATAACAACCTGAAAATTATATTACGACCTAAACTTCTAATGTACAATGAGATTAATCAGTTAAAGGGAACATTGGAGTGAGCTCAATTTAGTATTACGTATGGCTCCTGGTAATTCAAACCATTTACCGTACTTCCTCCAGAGAATAGTCCTAAACGAATTTTTTTGTTTAATACAACGCAACGTTCTAACTGTAATGCGTTAAACATCACACCGCATAACGTTGAGATCCTATCTTTCTTTGTTTATATAATAATTAAAGTTTTACTGCACCATTCATTGAAAAGGTATTAAAAGAGAACTGTAGAAATATCGTATTTGTATTGAACAAATGATCGAATATTTGGAAATAGTATTACGTGCTTTACATATTTAACATAATTTAGCTAGGCTAAATTTAAATGAGAATACTGAACTATATGTTTAGATATTTATTTAAAATATTAAAACAGTAGAAATGAGTCATATTATTTTAAATTTGTTTTACAAGGTAAATTTAGAATGACGGTAAATGTAACCAGCGTAAAAAACTAGAATAACAGACCTTACTATGCAAGTTCTAGTTACATTCTTGTTTAAAATGAGGTGATACTTTTCGTCGTTACCAACATTTGTTTACGAGTTGATTTGAAATCAAAGGTTAATTTGCTTGCAGATTTATTCGGTCATGTATCTATTTTCAACAGTTGTAAACGTTCCCATACCACTCGAAAAGTGCGTATAAGAAATTATTGTTTCATCGATATAATTTTCCTTAAAAACTATAACTAAACAATATCACTAACATATTTTTTGCGCTACTGACATGTCTTTATAAATTTACCAGCTATATTAATTGTCACGTTCTGATATATTTTCCAAACCGCTGTGATGGCCATAGTAATGCGACTATTGTGCTATAAAACAAGCACGTTATGATTCATAACTGTACTAGTACTGTTATGGAATGAACTAAAGGTTTGAGATCAAATTCTTGTGATTGGTAGATAGTTGTCGTTAGCGCAAAAAATAGTGTGCGACACACGACCATTGAGTGCCTTAGTATAAGGCACGTACCGACCTTGTATCTTGATATACTATTTCAGATGCAGGGTACCATTGCGAAATGTTGCCATAAACGTTTATGCGATCTAACTGTAAACTCAAAATAAAAATACTATAACTTATGTATAAGGCCTTAAAGGTCTGCTTAACGGCAAATGAGTATTGATAAAGTTTTTAGAATTTTAATATCTAGTGATTTGACGTTTTGCCAGTCATGTGTGGAAATAGGTAATATATTTTTGATAAGCCACGCTAAGTAAGATCAATTATCGTTGGAATCGATGAAATAAGCTTTAGAATCGATGCAATAATTCGCAAAGATTGACCTGTGCCAATTCAAGAGATGTAGAAAGTGCTGCGGCGTTAATTATACATCCAACTTAACGAAAAAGAATAGAGAACTTATTTGGTCCTTTAAACATTTTTGAAGAACAACTAGCATCTTTTTTTTACTGAAACATGGATATTTTACGTATGATATAGATGCTAGAAATCAGTCGAATGGTATCACGCATTATAACCGCACTGAAAACCGTTTTGTACACACTTCATTCAAAAAGTTGTGGAAGTTCTGTTCTGAAATCATCAGGGCTCCGTTCTTTCCAAATTGTTTAAATCGGGGCTAAAACATACAACCAGTGGTATATACTGACATTATACAAATATAAGTAAGCTACTAAAAAGAAAAACCATAAAATTGTGTACGATATTGGCTTACATCATAACAATGCAAAAGTCAACATAGAATTTGTTTCTGCAGAAACAATATATAAGTTTGGATGGTCAGTTATGTTACAACTAGATCTTAGTTCTGCTTTCATCGATCGGACTTTCACTTCTCGGGGCCAATGAAAACAAGTCTGAAAGGAATCGAACATAATTCACTTAAGAAAGTTTAAACTAGATCTGAATCAGTGGATCTAAGCTAGGAGGCAAACTTTTTATTAAGGTAGATTTCAGCAATGACCTTAAGAGACAGTGCACATGTTTAGACATGAAACAATATGAGGTTGCAAAATAGCATTTTGTAAGATTATGGCTTAACTAAACGTTGCACAAGATCTCTTTCGCATAATTTTTCATTTAATGGAATTTTAGGAATTAGGAATTAGTAACGGTGCATGCCTCATAAATTGATGTAGAGCATACCACAAATGCAAATTTTTATACCAAATCAAATATCTATTTTGCAATAATTAAATTTAAACCACTATTAATGTTTAGCATGCCTCTAAAAGATTTACTCATATATGTATGCAGCTATATGTGAATAACTACAATAAAATTATTCATATCTAATTATTGTACATTGTACATTAAAAACCGTTTGATCCAGTTAATAGATATGCTAGGGTGACCAAATATTTTTGATCAAAATGGATTAAATTGGTAACTGCAGAGGATTTAGGGTGGAATGTTCCCTCACCGCCCTTCTCGGAATAAATAGGTAACTGCAGAGGATTTAGTGTGGAATGTTCCCTCGCCGCCCTTCTCGCAGATTGAAGAAGTCTATGCCCCCGAGAAATTTTTATAATACCAGATATTTACATTTTATTATTACTAACATCAGTAAGTGCGACACACTTATTTGATGGAAATGTACGATAAACACTGCAATATGTTTAATATTTTTGCGTTTTTGACCAATTTTTACACATATATCAGCTTTGTTGTCAAGTTACAATTTTTGGGACATTTTTAACAATTAACAATTGTTCCTTTCTCCTCTATGGTAATTATTGTTAGATAATGTATACCCAACATTGTCAATTTTGTATATTGTAGACTTGATTACTGTATTTCTCACTTAAATTTGCTCTTGTTTGGAATGACATTAACGAAGAAAGATAGCCTTGTGCCTTATTATTAAATATTTAGATGTATTTTATTTTCTGGAACGCTGTTGTAACGTAATTTTTTATCTCCATAAAATATCGGGTGGCCTAGATCTCGTTACTGCAAAATTTCAATTAACCTAGTTTGTCAATTTGGTATCTCAGAAGAGATAAAAAGTTATTGCTAGTGCATAGGTAATTTTTGTTGTGAGTTGAGAAGTCAGTAAAATATCGAGCGGCCTAGATCCCGTTAAGGCAACACTTCAATTAACCTAGTTTGTCAATTTGGTATCTCGAGAGAGATAGAAATTATAAGTAGCTTGTAAGTAACGTTGTTGTTTTTGTATTTATTGCAGGAACATAAAGAAATGCAATAAATGTTTTCTTGTTATACTTTAGCTGCATTTATTTTCTTGTTACAAATCTTTTCTTTTTCTTTAGGATAAGTTGCCTGGAAGCCGTCGTACATTTTGTCGTTTGGGATGTACGTACGAGATAGGAAGATACATTCGACTGGAGAACTTTTTTAGAAATATAATTGTTTTCTACCTTTGCGGTAAGTTTTTGTTTTATTGCAACACGAGCTGCCATTCTGGTTGGTGAAAGATTCTACGTGGCAATATAACGATATGCTTCACAACAAGTTCGTTATGAATTATAACAGCACTAGTACTGTTATGAAACGGGGAAAAGGCTTTATATTAAATTGTCGTAGTTGGCTAATAGTTTTCGTTAACGCAAAAAATAATGTACGGCACACGATAGCTAAGGCTTAATTTTTTCTTGGCTTGTTATAAGGCACTTCTCCGTTTTGTGTCTTAATAGACTATTTATTTGTTTTGCGCTGGAACTTCGGATTGTGGAGATTTCCTTGGTCATATTGTCTAGAACTGCTGTAATCATTTCGTCATAGCTATTAGAATTTTACCGAATCTGGAGGAGGTCCACCGCCAGTAGGGATGTTTAACGTCCCAATCATCACATTGGCACAGGCCCTGAGATTATACTTCTTTATACGAGAAGGGATACTTTTTAAATTTTATCAACCTCAATCGGGTTTGAAACCGCATCCCTGGGATATATATATATATACCGGCATCTATATTTACCACATATAACGAACAGGTCACTATGACAAAGGTAAATAAAAATTTTATCGTTGAAAAAATAGCAAAGTCCTGTTATTTCCCATAAATTGACAAAATTGTTATTTATTTTTGACATTTTTTATATAGGAGTGTAATTACCGAAGGTAATTATATAAGAGCTATGATTTTTTCGGCTAAATGTAGTTCTACGAAAAGTTGTTGCCTAGCAATTCGACATGAAAAACTGACTCAGCAAAATTGCAAGTCACGAACTGTCGAGCAATTTTGACAGTGACAGATTTCAAAGTCGAATTGCTTCAGGAAATAAGTTCCTTTAATTGAAACTGCACGGTGTCCAGACAAAATCGCAGGTGCGAGTGCAGTTTAATCAGATAATTACACGATTACAAAATAATGAAGTTAAAATGAAAAATAGTTGAAAAATATTTACTGAATTTAGAACATTTAAATATTTACTAAAACCACTTTTTTTAAAATTATATGGCACCATTATTATATAAAAACTAATTATAAGGGCTAGAATATCTAATAATTAATTTAAAAAACGTTAAAAGCAATTTTGGACGTACAATTAAAATTAGCTTCGGCCTTGACGGATTATACCGCCATCTACATTTGTTACGTATAACGAATAGGTTACTACGGCTAAGGTAATTAAAAATTTGATACTTGAAAGAATAGTAAGCTCATTTTTCATTTAAAACTGAAAAAATTGTCATTTGTTTACGGCGTCTTTTATACTGGAGTGTAAGACTTTCTACAAAATGAAAATATCACCATAACCAGCACAGCTATAATTTTTCAAACGTGGGAAAGAAATTAACGACATTTTGGTGGGGGGGGGGGTGATTTAATTGGAACTAATAAACCAGATCAACTTAGGAAAGATGTTAGTATTTTAAACTAACGACATTGTCCGTATCCAAATTTTCTAGACTCCGTACATTTTTATTACAACAAACGGTAAATAGAGATGCTCTAACATCTTATGCTTGTATATAAAGAAGACAATATTTAGAACTTTGTTTTCATATGTGAATATCTTTACAGAATCCCTAGGAAAATTAAATATGGCTAAAAGCAGTTTCATGTTAAAAAAATTATATCATATTCATAAATTATACTATTGTTTGAGTATATATGGGTACACGTGAAAAGCATACTTATTGTTATTGTTAGTTAGAATTGCACACGCCCAAAGTTAGACTAGGTTAGTGGTGGCTCCTATATCTTTTAGTATAATTAGTTCCTCACCTTTATGACATAGGACCGAAAAGGGAATGTTACAATCGAAGGGTATATTTACAGATATATGAATAATTGCTGAAATATTATTGTACGAGAGTGTATCAAATGAAAACTTTAAAAGTGCCATAATATTCGAAACACTTACATATATGCTTGATTTGGTGTCAGATAGCAGTTTTCATCGCGTTTCACTAGATTCGCGCCAGATGTAAGAATGATGCCACAACATAGAAGGCAGCTTAAGTAGCAAGATAGTTGCCCCATTATGAACATGCATCTCATGAGAGCAGCGATCTGTAACGCGTTTATCCTTGTATCAAGTGTATTAGTGGCGTAGAAAGTTTAAAAGCGGCGTAATTTCTGTAGAGGACGCCCTACGATGGAGGCAGGCTTAGCGTGTAGTGACGTACGAAAACAATTCTTAAGCGAAATTCTGAACGAAATATCCACAATTTTGGAGATTAGTTATGGTTCAATGCAGA
Source organism: Phrixothrix hirtus (assembly GCA_024586415.1). NCBI lineage: Eukaryota > Metazoa > Arthropoda > Insecta > Coleoptera > Phengodidae > Phrixothrix > Phrixothrix hirtus. The sequence goes on along the minus strand of JAHWXV010406075.1, from coordinate 1,672 downwards.
ATATTTTTCATAATATGCTGCAATTCAATATAGTGTCTACTAGATGAGTGCCACATCGGTTGACTGCTGAACAGAAAAGCGTTGTCCCTATGCCATGCGGCGTGTTCATATCGAACATGGCATATTTCTGTAAACAATGTTGCAGGCGATGATACCCGGATTCACTATCACTAACCGAAAATGAAAATATCATGGAACCAAAACCAAAACAATTCCGCACTGAAATATCAGCGGAAACACCCATGTCACTCCCTTCTGGGATACAAACGGAGTAATTTCGGAACATGATATGGAAAGGGGAACGCTGAATATTTCTTAATCAAATTTGTTTAAAAATTAACTTCCCCCTGGAATCAGGAGTAAACGATATGGGCTGCTACTTCATGTGTATTGCTACACGACAACTCCTGGCGGCATATAGCCCATGTGACAGTTGAAACTATCCACGATATCAAATTTGAATGTCACATGGATCCACCTTACTCATTGCACCTCGTATTTGGCGATTTACACCTGTCCAGGCCGCTCGAAAAAGCATTGAGAGGTTAGCATTCCAGAAGTAATGAAGTTAAAGCTGCGATACGCGAGTGGTTACAGTCACAACCCAAAGAATTCTTTAAACATAGTGTCCCTGTACTTTTGAACGGGTGGAATACCTGCATTGAACGTCATGGAGGCTATGCTGAAAATTGGCATGTATGATTTTTTCTTAAATATTAGAATATAAAATTAAGGCTTTCATTTGGTACATGCTCATAATTACTAATTCAGTTCGTTTCACAACGATGATGATCTCATTTCAGTAATTGCCAATCATCAGCGAACTAATTATTTATAATTAATTAACTTCGTAATTATTTAAATCATCATATAAGTTAATCTAATATTGCACATTAAAATTAAAATTCAAAATAATTGTAATGAAGGTGACGAAGCCTACGATTTCTTTAATTGTGTGTGATGCACATAGAAGTAGGAAATATTAAATTTAATAATATACTTTCGGTATCTTTGTAAATCTGAAGCTAAAGTAGGTAAGATTGATAAAAGTCACATTCGAAGAAACATCTGAATCACACGTGACAGCTTTAGTTAACGACAAAATAGTTCGAATTTTATTGATTGTTAGAGAAACTTCAAGTGAAACTCTCAAAAAGGCATTAAGACGCAAAAATCACGTCTTTGCCATTAACCCGTCGTTAAAGAAGTGTTTTAATACTAAACTAAATTCGTTATAGTATAAAACGTGATATTATAGATAATTATCTAACACTGGCCAACAAATCAAAATTTTTTTTCAGCTGCCTGTAATCTGACACCTGTTTTTAACTAATTTTGACACGCTGATTTCAAATATTAAAACCATTCTGCTTTATCACGTCAAGTTTTTCCGCTACAACATTTTGATTTTTTTCCATTTGCAAATTCTTGAGTATTCTTAATAAATTTAAATGCTTACATTGTTAGTACTTAAATACATTCCAAATACACTTAAGTTATTAGTATAATGTGCATTTAATAACAAAATACATAATAATTAAATTTTTGTTATTAAGAGACATTAAAATACCGTTCAGTCATTGTCATAATGTGCATAAATATATTGCACCAATAGCAGCTATTTAAGTGCTCTCTTAAATACAAATGAAGATAATATTAAATTGTTAGTTGC
>JAHWXV010405928.1:0-13921 GCA_024586415.1 Phrixothrix hirtus | reverse complement strand
CCCCCCCCCCTACTCTACCGCATGGCTACTGAGCTGGGCTCCGTGGCAAGCTGCAGGCGAAAATCCTCTAATCTCCTACAAATAGTTTTCAATTCAGAAATACTATTAAATTTAGTAACAGAAAGTTTATGTAAAAAATATGGCTGAATATTGAAAAAATATATTCCAAACGTGTTAATTCTGATGATAAACCAGTATATCTTGAAAATAAAGTTTCCATTGACATAGTAAAAAAACTACATTTTCCATTATATCTTTGTTTTCGTTTGCGAACTTGTTCCCATAAACAATAATCTAAATGCGAGGGCAGAAATTCAGCTTTAAATTTTGATATGAAATCACCCCAAGAAGAAATTGGATGTTTAACATTTCGAAACCACATTAGTTCATCATTAGGTCCATATTGCGTAGTCATGCCCTATTTAATTGATTTACCGTCAATGTTGGCTCAGGCGAGCGGTATGTTTTTTCTATAGAGGGCAACGGCCACACAATAACAGTATTTGGTAGCTTGAGATTTTAGTGACACTTTTAGCTTTTACCCGAAGGCTTAACCTAGGTACTTACAACCCTTTTGTCTTTCTCGAACAAATACTAAAATGTCAATTTAAAAACAAAGTTATTTAAATAGGATAATAATCTGAAAGTTAATTATACAACAAAGAAAAATAAAGCAATAAATAAAATTAGTGTTAAATTTGGTTTAAAATATTAAGTTATTATCGATGCGATCACTTTTTATAAAGTTTATAAAAATTGAATTAATTTTGTCAACACTGTGTTAACACTATTATTTATGTGTCGCTTAAATAAAGGTTTTCCACCTGCATGTATTGAAGCTATGAAAATAAGTATTTACGACCTTGATTGAAGCTAATCTAATTATGTTTCTATTACTAAATAAATTTTAAATGAATGTCTTTTAAACTTAACTGGTTTGCTAATTAAACACTCGCCGTTCGCGTTCGCGGTAAATGATAAGCATTCGAAAACTAACCTTTTCGTTGTCTTCTGGCTAATTTTTTCAGGTGAATTGGATGTCCACTCTGAATTTCTTGCAACACTCAGTGTATTTTTAGTAATTTCTTTGAATTACGTACTTGAACGAACTCCCCAGCTCGTGGTGATTCTATTGTAATTCTTTTACTACAATGTATTGGCTGAGCCTTTACTGATGAAACCGTTTATTCTTCGATGCACTACAAACATTTATAGTAGATCAGGAAAAGATGTGGTTTTTACTTGAGTTTGAGTTTATGTAGCTTTCGGGAATTCTCATTGTCCAATGGGGTTGTTACTTATTTGAATTTCAGCTAATGTCTTTGAACTAAAGCTCGTTTCTCGATTCTTAGGTAGGCCATTTTAAATTTATATGTACGCGTCTTTTTGTGAGTTTCTGGTCTTACTTGCTAGTTTACAAGTCTTTGCGGGAAGTTTGCTAAATTTTCCGCTCTTTAAATTATACTGTCTATAGCTATGGTCACGAAAATTTATATTACCTGTCCATATTTTGCTTTTAACAAATCTGCCGCTGCTTAGTAATCCCACAACCTATTCTAAAGGGTTAAGTTTAAATTTATGTTTGGTTAAAACACATTATCGATGTCTAAGAATTTTATGTACATTTTTATTTAATTCTTATGCATGTTATGTGAATTTTAAGTTTAATTATTGTGGCATCAACATTCGTCGCTGATCGAAGTAAATCTTCTTTAGTATATTATACGACTCTTAAAGTTCTAACAACCCATCCAAAAAGTATAAACATCTTCCGGTTTACTTAAACCGCCAAAAGAAAGATTCCATTTATAAACGGGCACGAGTTTTATTGCTGCAGATGGTGTTGAAAAAGAAAAATGGCCTAATTAAGTTGCTACTTCTTGCACAGTTGCAGGAGTATGACCTAATAAGTTAGATAGATGTTCTTCTAAAGACAATAAAATAGAAGCAAGTATTTGTTTAATTAATTCGTCTGCTTCTGATAAGTGTTTTAATCGCGCAGTACGCTTAGTAATGTGTTTCAACCTTATATCAAAGCGTTTTAAATTGATATCTCTATCAGGTAGCGAATGTTGTAAATCACTTAAAGTTTCCCTGGTTTCAATTACATTATCCGCAAAGGAATGCAGATCAGTTAATACAACAGTGAAACTATCAATTTTTTCATTATTTAATGCTTCCCTAGCCAATTTTCTTTTAGTATCGAAGTTTCCTGCTATAGAAATGTGACGTAATTGTAATTCATAGTTCAGCTGCTTAGAGCGTAAATAATGGGTTCCATTTCAAGTGAATAGAGCTAAACACGAATATCAAATATTTAAATCAAAATAATAATAAAGTATAATAAATTAAGTGATAATAAACAATGGAATAAAACAACTGTCACCAACAATAGAGTAAATTCAATTGCATTAATCAACGTGTTTAAATCCGCGTAAACAAATAATAAAGCTGTGAATGCAGCTTTAAGATAACTAACCAATAAAATAATGCATAATACACAATATTAAATTTAAATCCTGATAAATGCAAATAATTTGAAGAATACAAAGGTTTTATTATTTTTGATACAACTAATAAATCAAGTTGCTAAATAGTAGCCTTTTTAATATAACAGCAACCTTTAAATAAAATGTATTCGTTGGGGGCCAATTTATAACCTTTACACAAAAATTTTAGTAATATTAACTAGTTACGATGGCAATTTATAACCTAAATGAAAATCTGTAAAAGGTTATTTTCGTTCGATAAACAGAACTCACTCGGGAGGCTCTTCAGAAGCTCAAATATCTCAGGGGAGGCAAGTGCGATGAGATAAGGTTTGGCGGAATATTCCGATGTGTGGGTACCTTAGATCTTCTATAGTTATTTATATGTAATTAACAGAGGCAGATGCTTGCAAGAACTGGATAAATAGTTACTTTTAACGGATTTCCGGCTAAGGTAATTGTATTTTCATCACCAATAATAACATCAAGTAACAAATAACGATTTAATAATCACAGCAGCAAAGTATAGGAGTTAACAATAAATGGAAGGTCAAGTATGATTAGCTTGAATGTTAAATACAGTATTTGACGTTAAATAGTGTTTAAAATAACAGAATATGCTATTAAATTGAACGTCATCCAGTAGCAACTACCGAGGCTCTGGAGGTGATGTCCTTGATGGTCTCGCCAAGTGGGACGTAGCTGACGATTGTAGGTACGGCAGGCTTCGAAGTCGGCTGTAAGATTAATATAGCCGTATTGAGTAACAACTAAGATGATACAAACATCAATTTGAGCGAAGTTTTAATTGAGGTTTCCCTGATCTAGCCACTCTGTTAAAAGGCAAGTTAAACGGCGTTTTGGGTGAAGCCTACAAAGACTTACCGAATATGAAATGACGATTTTACTTAAATAGCAATTATACAACAAGATAAGAATATTGCATTAAATACGAACAGTAATAGTATATTACACACCAAGGTGGTAAAGTCATGTATTATTGCCCGAGCACCAAGCTTGTATCCCGAGGTGCGAAGGCAATAACATAATTTTACCAGAGAGGTTTATATACTATTTCTCCACTACTAGTTTTAATTGAAATTTTAATAATGTTAAAAATAAAAATTGTTTTATTTAATTTAGTAGTTGTTTATTTAATTTTACTAATCAATGTAACTTTTGTTTTGTTGTTGACAGCTCAATATTTTAGATATATTTTTTGTATAGCACAAAATTTGAATATCTAGTATTTTTTCAAACATCATGAGTGAATTTCTAAGTTGTACACCTCCTGAAATAAGAGAAAATGCACAGCATTATATAAAAACCTTAAGTTTGTAGATTACATACATCGGTAAACCATTATTATAATTCCAAATAAGTTTTTAAGAAGTAAACTAATTAAATCCTTAATGATATATTATCGTTGAGTAAAATGACAATTGACGCCATTGCGCCATTGCTATTGCGCCCATTATGAATGTATCGAATTTTCAAAATAAAATAAGTTATTTAAATGGACTTCTTATTGTTCGAAATGTTATTAGATAAAATCTCCTGGGACTAGTGATTCGTCTTATAGAAATAGTTTTTATCAAACTATCCCACGTTTTCCAAAAACTATAAATATGTTCATTACTTAAAGTAGTTATTAATGAAAAATTATTATTTTGTCACTTGAGAAATTCGATTGCACGGCATACTAATATACACTATAATGCAGGCATATATAACTAGTAGCGGAAAATAATATTAATAAGAGTTTGTAAAGTTTCTACGCCGAAAGTTAAATTTTATAAAAAAAATAGTAAACCAATTTAGAAATTTTATCATATTTCATACACATTCACTGCCCTTTCATATGTTTATGAATACTTCTTAGAGAAATGGCCGTAAAATAGGAAGTATCCTTACCAATAACTCTCAATAATAACTATGAAACTGAAAGACGTAGATAACTAAAAATTTGTATTCGAGGTGCTAAGTACCTATGTATCGTATGCTAAATTAGGAATTTGGTTAAATACAAATAACTGCAAGTATAGCGTTATTTCTGTTATTTTTATATATTTTCAGAATTTTTCGTTTTTGCGATTTTCTCTAAATCGGCTGTAACAATTTTTTACAAGCTTATTTAGTTTCTTAGGCATTTTATAACCTTCCATATAGTTTAGGTTATTTCTCAGAAACATTTCTGTAGATCGAGTAGCCGTCATCGTTAACTCTAAATAAAATAACATTAAAACTATTAAGTCCTAGTTGAATGAAAATTTATATTTGTGGTCATAACTACTTTTGAATACCAAATCAAGAACTTGGTTAGAACCTAATAACCGGAAGTTCCACTTTATTTCTGTCATTTTTAGATCTTTTCTGTAGTTTCGTTTATCGCGATTTTTTCGAAGTCGGCTATAACGATATTTTTAAAACTTAGTATATTCTTCGCTACTTCATTTCATTTTATATGAACTAAACAGTTTCTCTAATAACTTTTCAAAACTCGAGTAACCGGATATAGCTCAAGCATTAATTGTGAACAACATATCCCAAAAACTAAACATCACGTAAAAGTAAAATTTCATATTTAAATTTTTTGTCTTCCACAAACGAGACATCAAGAATTTAGTTAAAATCGAATGACCGGAACTGTAACTTTATTCTTGAGATTTTTAAGTTTTCTTTGCGATTTTCTCAAAGACAGTTATAACATTTTTTTTAAGCTTGCTAAAGTTATTGTGCATTTAATGAGCTTTTAGATGAACTTGTAGGTTTTTTCGAAAAAATGTGTCGAAGCAAGTTATCAGAGAAAATTTCGGAAGTTAAGCAGCCTTTCGCCTATTCAGCAACTTAAATGGGCGACCGTTACAATTATCGTTTCCAAAATAAACGTAAATCATAATTTAATCATTTGTGGACACTATTTGCATATCTATGTGCGTAAGAGAAAGTCATGTGTTGTCTCACACCAGATTTTTTGTTTTTATTTTAATGTGTGTGTCAAATACAAAAAGACCGGCCTTGTCAATTTCATGGCAAGAGTTGATTCCAATACTTCTGGGACACACGTTATATTTTAGATCTTTCAATTTTATAACACATTTAGTCGAAAAATATGATTTTTAACGGTGACACTGCCAGTACTTATTTTGAATGCGCCCATTTATAAATGAAAAATATATTTTGCTGGAATAACTAAAAAGTGTTAAATAATTAAATATAATTCTATTAACAAAACCTTTTTTTCCGTGCAATAATAACAATAATTAATACATAATTAGGTTAGTTAATACTGTAATGAATTGTAGCTAATTCTAATCCTAGCATGTAAATCTCGTAACCGTTCCTTATTTATTTTAACGTAATTTTTATGTGTCATAATAAAGAGCTTTAATTGCGCAATATTATAAAGCGTAGCCATCATTATAGAAATAGCAAGAATTAGTGAAAAGGGATACCTTATAGTAGAAATGTGTAACAAATAAGAACACAGGTTGGGCCACCAATCTATTCCAGTTTCTGATTAATACACCTGCTTTGTGCGGGAATTACCGAAAAATTCAAATTGATTCTAAATAATTTGCTAGATTTTGAATATTCAGTAACTGCAAAGCGTAAAATGAACGTAGCTGGGAATTTAAGGTATAGGACTCAATAAGCATTACATTTTAGGTTTCATATATTCTTCGTCTGAGGGATTTAGAGCTTCTTTTTGCTTTGATAGCTTCAACTGCTAACATAATTTCGTCATACAGTTTAGAATCTAAACACACCTGGTGTATTATAATTTTCAGTATGCTACTTTACCTCCACATATGCGGAAAGGATATCTTAAAAGCTTTCTCCGTAGAAAAACTACTGGCTTTGCCTGTTCTTGAACTTGCAATATTTGAATAAACATGTTAAATATATAATCGCCAATTTTATATATTAATTTTTAATTCTAAGTACACGCATTATGACTACTAATGTATAGTGTTGTTTTAAATTATATCCACAAATATGCTGTAAGCCCTAACCTCTGGCCCACACCCTCCAAAGTTTAGAAAGCTTAAACGCATACACCGTTTGCAACAAATCATTGGAGATGTCGAAAAGTGCTTTTCATTAATGTCATAGAAAGACACATTTGGACAAAGAACTCATAATTTATTTATTAATAAAGTAATCAGATATGCAATGTATGTGATTAATTGATATAATAAGAAATTGATAGAAAATTAGCTTTTCCTATCGGAAGTCACGAGGTTATTAGTTAATGTAAAACAATTACATTCAACATCACAACATGTACTTGAAGTTAAATTGTGTTGCCAGAGAATTTATAATCTAAACTTGCTCATTTAACAGGTAATTTTTATCTTTGAAATGTAATCGCGTTAGGATACACAACTCCTTCTTCCTTAAATTAGACTAGGGATTTTCTAAAATAAAGTAAATTAAAGTTTGAAAAATTGGGACAGAAATTTAGTGTTCAAGCTGGATTGAATCAGAGTAATTATGTTTCCTGTCAAATAAATCTGAATTAAATACATACATACATACATATATAGATAAAATGAAATTAATCTTTGAATTTAATTTTAGCAATCTTCTTTCTCTCCTTAAAATGTACATTTTTGTTATTTGCCGGCATTGGGCCAAGGGTATGTCATTTTGGGGAAAAATTTCATCCTTTTTACTTTGTTTACTAAATTAGAGTAAATTATTGATTATCGATCCACGATTAGAATAAATATAAATCGAAATGATTATTAATGTGATTAAGATTGTCACGATCGTGATAAATGAAGTAATACTGAGATGATCACCGATAGTGGAGGAATCATTTTTTAAAGTCAAAGTTCCTTCGGTTAATTTTGCTTAATTTTGGGTGAGTTTGAGTATTGATAGGTATTAAGTCAATTTTGAAAGGTATTTATTGAGTTAACGAATCTAATTGGAGTTTTCCTACGGAGGCAATTTGAATTTATTTTTCTTCGAATGAGAAAGATTCATAGGTTGAAAGAAGTCCTTTTTGGTTGATTAATGCCGAACAATCGGTCGAAATTTTGATTAAGGTAAATCGAAACATAGTTTTTCTGCTTAAGGGGATGATACACTTTATATCAATTAGAATTTCTGTGGAGGCACCGACGATCCAAGTTGCTTTAGTTACTTTGATAATTTTTATAGTCTAATTGAAATGTTAGGGGATCACATGTTCGGTTTTTTCTGAACATTAATAATTGTATTTTGCATAATTTGGAATTGCAAAGTGATTTTCTTGGGAACAAGAGTATTTGAACGAAGTAATTTGTTTACAGTGATTTTCAATTATGGGAATGCTGAATTCTGTATTAAAGAGAATTCTGTTGTAGGTGGGAATAATCATTTGGAAGTATTCTTTATTGAATGCCGGAAATGGTATTAATTGTTTTAATTGGTATTTGTTAGCAAGTTTTACCAGAGGTATTTGGTATATGAAAGTGATTGTGACATTTTTCTGAAAGGAATTAATTTCAATTAAGCATTTATACAAATGGAGAGTATCTAAGTTAACTGGGAAAGGTAGGTTTAAATTTTGTTTCGGAGTATTGTATAAAATTTCTGAAATGTTTGTCCAGGAATAATATAAATCGTTATTAGTTATTAGGGATAAATGGAGTTGATCGTTTTGTGCGAAAGTTAACGAGTTCTCTAAATCTGTGAGTGTTAGGATAAATAGCTGCAAGTACTGGATAGCTTGTTCGATAGTCGTATACATAGAAGGCGTTCCTAAAATATTTTCGAGTTTAAAATTTGTTGAGAAAATCGTCGAATTCAATTTTTCAACAGTTAGTTCTTGATTTAGTTGCTAAATTGTGAATATTTGTCGTGAAGGTATTAATCGCGTCGTTTAAAATTTGAGCCTGTTCTGTTAGAATTGTTTCGTATTTATTTGAGGATTTAATTATCTGTTTTATCCAAATATTGTTTTAAGATTAACAATTGTTCATTATAGTTAGTGGTAACGTTTGCATATGGAGAATACGTTTTATTAAGTAATAACGAAATTGTTTTAATTAGAGTTGATTTTAGGGTTTCATGATTTTTCAGTAAGGGCGTATAATCTAGAATTTTTATAAGAGTCCAGGTGCTTTCCTTTAGAAGGGCTTCTCCCTTTACTGATGGGTTAAGTCCGGGGTTGTCTGTCAGTTGCTTTATTGTAACATCTGTGTGGACGCAGGTTCAGAAGAGGAATGTGATGATTGTAACATAGAGGAGATCGTTTGCGTGTCTTTTTAGTAGGCAATTGGTAGGGACGTGTCTCAAGTCACAAATATCATGCTCATTTATTTTTTTCTAAAATTTAAGGTCCGCTAAATTTTCGTTTCTTTTTATCTCATGCGTATGTCTTTATGAAAACCTTGTCATTCATTTGGAAGAAATGGGATGTACTGGATTCGTTTATCTTTTCGTTTCGTTTCTCTTTGGTTTTGGATTGTTTGTTTTGTAGGTCGTTGTACATACGTTTCATTTTCTGTTTGTGAACACAAACGCAAGTTTCTATAATATTTTTATAAAATTCTAAATCGAAAGGGTCTCTACTGTCAGTATGGCCAAAAATGATGTCAAGGGTGTATATTTTAAATTTGAGTGAATGGAGTGGATATAAGCCAAGACTGTGTATTCTATTTTTTTATCGTCTGGAGTATCGTGTAACAATCGATAATGTTCTGAAAGCATCGAAGGTAATCGTTCTACTGGAGAATTTGATTGATGGTTGTAGTGTGTTGTCACATGAAGGTTAATTATGTGTAACGCTAGAAAGTTTTTGAAAGGTTGCTTGTTAACTTCGTTATCAGCGACGATGGTATTTGGTGTAGGGTAACTAATTAGAAAGGAAAATAGTTTGTCGGTTATGTCTAAGAGGTTGCTGGATTTTAAGGAGTAAGCTTCGGCAAATTTAGGGAAGGTGTCAATAACGGTTAGGTATTTCATATGACTTATTTGAAAAATGTCGATATGAACGGAATAGAAGGCACGGTTAGATGTCGCAGTTAAATTTAAAGGTTGTTTTATGAGGTGTCTATTGTATTTATTTTCCTTACAAATTTGGCAACGGTTTATATAATTTTTTATGTAGTTTGTAATTTCTTTCCAAAATATTTTCATTTGAGTTTATCATTCGTTTCGGGAACTCCACGGTGATTATTTTTCCCTTCATGATAGTTCTGAATTTGGCTTATTATTTCACCTTTGTCCAAAACATAAGTAACTTGTGAATAACATTTGAATAATATTGTAGTGTTATCATTTGAAATTGACATAAGAAATTGTGAAAATTCGTTATAGAGAGTGTCTGTAGGGAAAATACAATAATAATTTGTTTCTGGTAGGCAATAGTTCATTAATAGTTCACTAAATTTTGAAAACTTATTAATTTACTAAAACAAAGTTGAATTAACTTATTTTCGTCAAAATTGTTAATTTTTATTGGTTTAGGTAAAGGAGTTCTAATAAATTCGACTTAGTTGGTGAAGTGCTGTATGAGCTTCTCAGAAATTGGAATAGCTGGGGTGAATCTTATTGGGAGCGAATGGAATCTGATTTGGAAGGTTTTTCGTTTATGGTTCCTTTTGAAGATTGTGGTAGATTTTCGTTATTGGGGATCATTGGATTGAAACAAGGAATATTAAAAATGTCTGTGAGATCAGGGGATCCGGTTTAATAGGAATGATGATGTAGTTGCCAAAATTTCGTTCTGGAGTACTAATTGTACTTGTTTCGTCTATAATTTTATTCATAATGTCGTCGCAAATGTCTAAATAATTTATGTAAATTCGTGATAGTGCGTCGGATACTTTATTTGATTTACCTGGGATATATTTTATATCGAAATTAAATTCTTCTAATTTAAGTGACAATCTTGCTAACTTTGAATTTGTCTATTTTAAATTTTTAAGCCAAACTAGAGGTCGGTGATCTGAAAATAGGGTGTATTTTGTTCCAAAAAGGTAGGATCTAAATTGTTTGGTTGTCCAAACTATTGCCAAAAGTTCTCGTTAAATTGTAGAGTAATTTAGTTCGGTTTCACTAAGTGTCCTAGAAGATTGGTTTTTGATATTGCGCCGATGGCAAATTTAGAAGCGTCCGTAGTAAATTCAAACGGTTTAGAAAAGTTAGTATATTGCAAGATTGCTTCGTTCATCAGTAAGGTATTGGTGTGGTTAAAAGAATTGGCAAAAGCAGGCGAATGTTGTACGTTGTAATCTTTCTTTAAACAGTGTTTCAGAGGTTTTGTAATTGGAGAAAAATCTTTAATACATTTTTGATAGTAACCTAAAGGTCTAGGTAACTTTTAATTTCGGTTTTTGTCTTGGAAATTGGGAATTTCTTTATAGCGTCGATTTCTGAGTGGTCTGGTTTGATTCCGTCAGTAGTAATGATATGTCCTTAATATTTGACGAAAATTTATTTTAAGCGTATCTAAAGATGGAGAATAAACTGCAACGTCATTCAATTATGCTAGGCATTGTGAGGGGGCTAAACTGGTGAGTAGTGCATTAATCATTCTCTGAAATGCGATTGATGCGTTCTTAAGCCCAAAGGGGAGGTGTATAAGTAGCAGGGCTCCTTATTCTGTTGAAAATGCTGTTTTTTCTCGATATTTCGGGTTTGTTTTGATTTGGTGAAAGTCTGAGGACAGTTCTAGTGCAGAAAAGTAATTTGCACGTCCTATATGATCTAAATTAGTTTCGATATTCGGCAGGAGGAATTTATTTTCAATGGTATTTTCATTAAGTTTTCTGTAATCTATTACAATTCAGCATTTCTTTTTGCCGGAAGCATGCAATTTCTAGGAGACAGTCCAAATGAGGAAATTGTAAGGAGATTAGGAAGGTTCGATTATTGTGTTAGCTAACATTTGATTAATTTGGCGTTTCACTTCTTCGCGATGAACGTGTGGATATTTAAAGGTTTTAGTGTAAATTGGAGTATAATTTATGTGCTGATTTGCGGTTTTAATAAATTTGTGGAGGTTAAGGGAATGTCGTGGTGATGAAAAGTTTCTTTAAATTCGTACTATAAATTCGTTAGTAAAGTTTTTTCTTCTGCGCTTAAATGACCCGTTCGTAAATTCTGCTTTAAATTTTGCGTCAGTAAATTTTTACTCTGGGGTACTGAATTTTGATTTGAAATATTATGATTTTTAATTTGAATGTTGTCGCTGATTTCAGAATTTGGAAAGTCTTCTAAGAAAAGCGGATTTTTTATAACTAATGTCTGAGTCTGATCTGAATAGTTTACTACTGTTGTACTGAACCAATTGTTATGAAGTTTTACTATTGCTGAAGACATAATTAAACATTTTGATAATTGCATTCTGGGGGCGCTACATTAAGAAAATCAAATTGATTTCTTTTTTGAATTTCTTGTTTAGTCTTGGATTCATTATAAAAAAATGGCACTACAGTTTTTTCACTTTGGATATGATTCCTACGGTTTTCTACGTTTTCGATCAGCCTTCATAAAAAATCGGATCAGATCAATCCGACGTATTCTGCATGGAAATCGAAAAGGTACGCTATATGGTTCCCACCTTTGTGAAACAATTTAAATAAGGGTATATTAGCTGCATAGTGGTGTGTAGTACGAGCGTGAGAGGTTGAAATTTTGAAAGTGAGCTGAAAAATTAAATTGGGAAAGAATTTTTGAACGAATTTCAGTGAAACTATTGCTTTGGAGCTTTCTGTGTCAATTAATATCGATTTGTTTCGATAATTAAAATATAGGGAAGATTTGATTTTGGTTTTATATTAAAAAAATCAATTTGATTTTGTTGTTCTCAGAGGTTCCTATTTAAAAAGAATTAGGTTGTATATTTTCATCTTGTAATTCTGCCGGTTAGTAATCGCTCTAATTTACATCGGTTTGTTCAGATTCATTTTAATAATCGTTAAACTGATGGTTTCCGTCTTCTAACGGCGTGATATTATCATATGCATTGTGATTTGTTTCATAATTTTGCGCGACAGCCTCATTATAATTAAAATATGGATCTTCAAACAGGCATGTTTTCTGGGAAATTTTGTTGTCAATTGTGATAATTACTAGTTTGAAAGTCTGTATGATTTAATTCTTGAAAGCTGTGTTTGATGAAACTGTCTTTTAAATCCAGTCTTTTTGTAAAATTAGGTCGCTGTTTAGAAGCGCTACGTTTGTTAATTTGACTAACCTGCATTGGTTCTGAAAAATTTTGAGGTCTAAAACTAGGTTTGTATGGCCAGACGTTAGTGGTTGCATTTTGGTATGGGGAATTGTAATTTTGTTTAAATTGATTACTTTGAGGGTCATTAAAATTTGTCCTATAATAACTTCGGAAAGTGGGTGTTTAGTTGACAGGATTTTGAAATTGATTAAAATTAGGTTGTCGGAATGCATTAAAATTGTGCGGGATCGGTCTTGAAAAATTGGGTTTATTGTTTCGTATAGTGTTTAAAGGTAATTTCGATTGTGTTTGATTATTATGTATGTTTTAAAAATATCGGATAAAAGTTGGCCTTTAATGAAATTTAATGCAATTTCTAGTGTTGTGGGAGAACGTGAACGAATTAAAGAACCGAGAGGTTCATTTAAGCCTGATACAAAAGTTTTTAAAGATAAACCTTTAGATTCGCGTGTTTTATATTCCTTAATTTCGGCGGATTCATTTCCTGGAACAATTTTTGAGTTTAGAGTAGCAAGTAATGTTCTAACTCTATTATAAAAACTTAGGTGTGTTTGTTTTCGTTCTTGCCTTAAATGGGTTAAGTCTATTTTAATTTTTAATTCAGATCTTTGGCCACCAGAATTACTACTTAAGGTTTGCTTTAATTGAAGCCCAGAATTAAACGTCTGACCTGTGATGACTTCTAATGCGGTACCTTTTAAACGATACCTTGCTGCTGAGAGTAACAATCTGTTTATGTATATATTGAGGTTTTGGGGTTAAAAAATTGAATAAAGTGGTTTTCTACCGCATGGATATATGACGTCAATTGATTTTCTTTGCGCAGATAAGTTGGAATTTCATTAAGCAAATTAACGTGAAATCCTAATGGAAAACCGTTTTGAGAAAGGGGCTCATTCTGACTAGTGGGATTTTTTGAAGTACCCATGGTGTTTAAAGCAAGTTGGGCTGGTTTTAAAATTGATCTGAGGCTGTCAAGAGATTTTTCCGTACTCATTAGCTGTAAAAATATTTAAAAGATGAATTTTCTGCTTTTTACAAAAATTTTATTTTACAGATATAAATATATCATTTATGAGTAAAACTAAAATAATTTGTTTAAACCAAGTCTTCAAGTTATTATCGTTGTTCAAAAGCTCCCATTTTAAAATCAATCAAATTCAAATTAATTTAAAATAAGATAGTTTTTAACATGAAAACCACAAGTACAATCAACAAGATATGATTCATTTGCGCTTTT
>JAHWXV010405903.1:0-10172 GCA_024586415.1 Phrixothrix hirtus | reverse complement strand
TTTGGATAATTATTTTCTAAAAGAATGTTTTTTAAAATTATTAAATCATTATGTAAGAAATCTGAATGTGAAATTTTCAGAATTCGATTTTTTAAACATTGAATTACATTTATTTTATATTTTTTAGGACAGAATGAAAAATAATTAAGGAATCTATTAGAATTGGATGCTTTGCGATACCATCTAAGTTTAAGTTGAGTATCTGATTTAATTATAAGGGTATCAAGGAAACTAATTTGATTATGTGTTCAATTTCACAGGTAAATTTAATTTTATTATTAAAGGAATTAAAAAGTTTTAAAGTTTCATCTATATATTTACACGGAAGCATACAAATAAGATCATCAACATATTGGGAGAAAAAATTAAAATTGAACCTAGAATTTGAACTAACATGGTTTATAATATGAGTCATAATAATATCTGCAATAATAGGGGATAACGAAGATCCCATTGGCGTGCCTGATGTTTGCTGATAAAATTTTATATATATATATATATATATATATATATATATATATGAAATTTTACAGTTAAATTAAATAAACTGAAAGTAATTAAATTACTAATGGATATACAAATATACATGTAACGATGTAATGTTACAGGTTTAGGCATTAATTTGCTGTGCCACTATCTTTATAGATTCTGAAAGGTGGTTTCTTCGAAATCGCTCTGATATATTTTTCGTTGTTTTCATAACGTTAATTATATCGTTATCCTTTACGTTGTTCCGAATTTCTAACGTAGTATGGTGCATTTGTTATGTCTTGTCAACTTTTCTTGTGCTTTTACAATGATATGTTTGATTTTAAGAGAATCCGGTACGTCAATTCCGGAATTAAGAACGATTTCATAATTTTGCACACATATAAAACATGAAAAAATAACGTATAGGGTAAAGTAAGGTTACTTCGTGATAATTTTAATCATTTATTAATAGCTTAATCACGAACTATATTAATTTGGATTAATAAACATTTTTACATCGTATAAGCTAAGTTATATAAAATAACAGACTTATATATTACTGCAATTATTTATAACGCAATAATTAAATAACAATTTAGTAAAATATGAAAGGTAAGTTTGTGATAAGGGTATTTATTTTTGTGATAATGGGTATTTAATTTCGTGAATATATAAATAAACAAATATTTTGTTAATTTATTAATATTAGTACCTAGCAGTTACATATAAGTGAAAGTAAATAAAATTCTGAAGTATAAAACATAATCATCCACTACACAGACAAATAAAGAAAATGGTAACTTTAAAAGTGTTAGTATCTTATGAATCATGAAGAATCTTCTAAACAAGTGTCACATTTGAAAATTCTACTTTAAATATCCACACTATAACAATGTGTATGATATGATGTTAAAAAATATGAACATCGATTCTACTCGGCACCATTCTTTCTCCTAAGGTCATGAAACAAGCAACCGTTACATGTACTACAGATCCAGTCTTTATGCTTTGATTGCATTTCACCACGAGTTGTGGGTTTCTATTTCTTGCGATTGTCATTTGTATCATGTGCATTCTTGGTATTAGGTTTACATAGTGATTTTTGATAAGGCATTGTTGATGTAGATGGTTCATTATGGAAGTTGTGTATAAAGTCCTCTATTATTGTGAAATTAGCTTTGGAAGCCTTGTAAGCTGCAAATTTTCGAGCATTATCAGAGTAATATTGTGTTGTTTCTTGAATTGTGCCCATCACTACTTACTTGCATGTTCGTTTTCCGGATTAAAGAAGTGTTTGCGATTAACAGCTTTAGCAAGTTCATATGCTACCTTTTGTACCATTACAACTGTTATGCCAAACCCTAATTCTTGCATCATTATTATGTATTTGTACAATCTTACTTCTAAGTCACCATCGAGTGCAAAAAGTCTTCCAATTTTCGGTAAATGATCATTTTTGTCAGGAACCCTGTTTTTCTGCAAATACTTTTTTAGAGTAGTCCATGTAACAACTTGCTATTTTGTAGCACTACAAATAGATTGGTTTTTTTGTTTTACCATTTTAGCTGCTTCAAGTAGCTGACTATGCATACACTGCGATACCTTCCTTTATTTGGGACATTTTAAGCTGTAATACAAACAATTTACGAATAAAATTTTATTGTATTATTTATACATATAATAAATTAAAACAAATTGATAAATATAAAATAAACAAATTTATCGGGTAAACTCAAAATTAACTGAAACAAGCAGTTCTAAATAAATTGTAAAATTATTTCAGTGTAATTAATTTCGTGACAGGTAAATCCCTAAAATGAAAATTTACATTGAAATTGTATAGTACCAAGCGTGGGCCATAATTTTTGTCACATCAACTTCATTCAATAATGCACACCGAGAAAATTATATTACAAAATAATTTAGGTTATGTAAGCATAATTTTTTCTTTAGGAAAATAGCTAACAAATTACTCAAATTACTAAAAGAATCATTGACAAACAGCAATCAACTTAAATCCAACAATTGTATGATTCAATACAATATTAAAATAGCAATACTAGAAGTATAAGAATTTTATCCTACCCGTAATATTTATTTCTTTAACAGGAGAATACTAAGAACACCGTTTATCCTACTTAAAATACAATGTAATTCTGATATACCATCGAATACTTCTTTTAATGCAAGTAATACCAGAATCTCAGTATTATCTACACAAACGTAATGATAAGCAATGTTCAGTGGATATGAAACGATTTTATAATGGGTGTGTTTGTTACGACCTTTATAAGTAATATCACGAACTTACTTATATCACAAAATTACCTTACTTTACCCTACACCCGTTTTTATTAGAAAGCAATTAGTGAGTGAAAACGACCTTCAAAGTTGCGGAGAAAGAGCAAATAGAGAAACTATTTCAAATGACATTAAACTTTATTTTTAAAGACATGTCGATTAATGTGTATATCAGCCCAAAGACGGACTTTCGAGATGTTAAATTTAAAATATACTGTTGGCAAGATTCCGTGGACGAAAAATTATGAAGTTATTGTTAGAGATAGAAAAGAGTTATCAAGAAAGCTTCTATAATAGGAGCATCTCTTAAAATTATTTTGAAATATACAGGGTGATTCGTATTACAATGGCATATCAAAGTTACGTTTTTTCTTATGGAACATCCTATATATTTTTACAAATTCTGATAGTTCTTAATTCATATATCAAAAGGAATATGAGGCACTATGCCTCTAGAGTTACAAATAAGGGAGCTATTTACATTTTTGTAATAAAAAACGGCACGCTTTGTCATATTGCTGTGTGTTAACAAGGTAAGATAAACTAAAATTTTCACCACAATTTCTATAGTACCGCTCCTATATTACATAGTGTTTAGTTCCAAACTATCTGCAAAAGATAAACCGAGTGATAAAGTTTTGCGCATCGTTATTGTTCTCAAATTTTTCTAGTGGAACACCCTGTATATTGTAGTTGCATCATGTGAAAAATTTAATATACTTTTAATAACATGTATCATATCGGTATCAAAATCATAAAAATTTTTGGGATAAATTGATTGCTTTCTGAACTTTTCAAAATTGTTATTAATAATTTAATTGATAAAATGACAAGACACTTTATTATCGGAACATCAAAATAGATGAAATGAAATAATGATTATTGTGCATGTACATTAAAATTGAAGATGCACTTTCAATGAACATCACATGCTATTTTATGTGGGCGCTATAGTGCTAATGGCGCTTTTAATAATGACCACTTTTAGTTTGATAACCTTCATTAAAGTGAATTTATAATAAAATATTAAGACATTTAGTGTATAGTACGTGCATCTGAAAATGAGCTACTTTAGAATGATAAATATTTGTATTGGTAATAGCAACAGATTGTTACTATACACTATTACTTGATGAATTCCTAGTTTGAATGAGCTCATGTTCGGATGCACGCAGTTGCTTATCACTATTTATAATAAATGTTCAAAAGTACGCCCTTCTACCTCCCTACACTTTTGTATGCGTTTTTTAAAACTTTCTCTCACATTACGTAGTATTTTTGTAATTACATTAGCAAATGCCTCTCTTATTCTAACCTTCATATCTTCTTTTGTCAGCGGCTGATATTTATACACTCTAGATTTTATATGGTTCCAAAAGGAGAAAATCTGATGTGAGACAACACACGAATTTCTCTTATCAATTTTAAATTTAATTTGAATTTATTGACCTTAGTAATATTTCCTATACACCTAAATTGTAAACTCTAAAATTAATTTAAAAGGATAGGTAATTCATCCATTTATATTTTTCTATATACCTGTACTAAGACCTTTATAATTAAATTTTAAGCTCATTTAAAGTAAGCATAATTTATAGATTTAAATAAAAAGTAATTAAGTATGTAAATAATGCACACAAATGATTAAAATGTTAAGTTACTGACCAGACGAAATTTGTTTAACTCTAGAGGTTTTTCTCAATAACTTACCTCAATGAATTTTCTCAGAGAAACCAATTCGTTCATGTAATACAGCATTATAAGGCACAAGAAACGCTGAGAATTAAAAAATGTCGTTAAAGCTGTATTCGAGAAAATTGTAAAAACCTAATAATCACAAGAATAAAGTGGCACTTCCGGTCATTCGATATTAACGGGCGGCAATAAATTTATATATAATATTTGACTTCTCTACAACGTTTTGTTTTCGAGATATATTGACCACATACGTACACACACATGCACGCACGCACGCACGCACGCACGCACGCGCGCACGCACGCACGTACGCACGCACGTACGCACGCACGCACGCAGGCACGCACGCACGCACGCACGCTGGCACGCACGCATGCACAGACGCAGACACGTATTACACGCACACACGCACACACGCACACACACACACATACCAATTTCTAAAAACATGTTTTTCGGACCCAGGGGACCGGATAACATATACTTACGCTAAAAACTGGGCATCGAAGGTTTTGACCGAAAACGTGACTCTATACTATATTTGATACAGGTAACAGAAAGTAAAAATCCATTACTGTAAAATCTGGAGATCTTGCCGGTCATCGAATTGGAGCATTTTTACCAATCCACCCATTTTACGTATTATTTAAATAGGCGGTAACTCGACGGATAGAATCCGCTGGTGCACCATTCTGCCGGTAGATCAAGTTGGCTTTTAGGTAGAGGTCGACATTCTCCAATTGAAGTGGCAGTTAATTTTCAATAAATTGTAAGTATTTTAAGTATTCTTGCCCATCTAGGTAGCCATCAAAGAGGCGTGGGTCTATAACATAGTTGCCAACGATTCCACCCCAATTTTTTACCGACGTCAAACGTTGATGGTCTATCATGAAAATTCATCTAGGATTTTCTGTTGCATAATAGTGCAAGTTGTGCTTATTGACTACTCCATTAGTTTTAAAAGCGGCTTCGTCTGTAAAAAGGATTTTATCTACAAAGCTTTCGTCATTCTGCATATTTTCATCCACACATTAACCAAAATTCATACGATTACGAAAATCGTTGCCATGTAATTTTTAGTTTAAGGAAATATAATAATCGTGAAATTGGTTTTTTTAAATTTTTTTAATCACGGAACGGCTAAGATCTAAATTTTTGCTTATTTTTCGTTGACTGGTGCGTGGGTCTTCATACCTACTCACTGTAACATTAAATTCTTTGTCTTCGTTTGCTAGTCAATTTCAAAGTTCTTCTTTTCATATTCTACGCTTACACTCGAATAAACCTTTCCATTATTTTTTCAGAACTTTCTTTGCAGGGCGATCTTCTGTCTGTATATGTTTCACGATATACTCGTGCTGCTAACAGAGGATTTTTAAAACATTCTCCCAAAGCAAAAATCATATCAACCCTTTCTTCGACAGTAAAAGTTTTGTTTTCCATATTAAAACTATAAACGTAGAATAAAATAACAAAACGAGAAACCAATAAATGAACACAATAAAGAATAACGAAAAACAACTACACAGGAAACGCTAAATATTTAGCGAAACAATCACTAGTAATCTAGAAGGTTTGTATGCGTAACTGATATCAGAATTGTCAAACTATTGTCAAATCTATTGTTTCTGAAATTTAGTATACTTGATTGCTTGTTCTTTCTGTTTTCTTCGAAGCAGTACATTAAATGTCCTAATATTTTGTTATAAATTCACTTTAATGAAGGTTACCAAACTAAAAGTGGTCATTATTAAACGCATCATTAACACTTTAGCGTCCACATAAAACAGAATGTGATATTCATTATAGCGTATCTTCAATTTTAAGGTGTATGCACAATAATCATTATTTCCTTTCATCTATTTTGTTGTTACGATAATGGTTTTAATGCTTTTTCAAAGTGTGCCGCGATTTTGCCAATTAAATTATTAAAAGCAACAACAATTTTGGAAAACTTCAGAAAGCAATCAATTTATCTCAAAATTTTTTATCATTTTGATCCCGATATATACATGTTATTAAAAGTATATTAAATTCTACACATGATGCAACACCAATATACAGGGTGTTCCATTTGAAAAATTTGAGAACAATAACGATGCACAAAACTTTATCACTCGGTATATCTCTTGCAGATAATTTGGAACTAAACACTATGTAATATAGAAGCGGTGTAAATTTTAGCTCATCTTACCTTGTTAACACACAGCAATATGACAAAAGTGGGCCGGTTTTTATTACAAAAATGTAAATAGCTCCCTTATTTGTAACTCAAGAGGCATAGTGCCTCGTATCCTTTTTGATATATGAATTAAGAACTATCAGAATTTGTAAAAATATATTGGATGCTTCATAAGAAAAAACATAATTTGATATGCCATTGTAATACGAATCAGCCTGTATATTTGTTTATTTGAATATAATTTGAAGAGATGCTCCTATTATATATCTATAAGCTTACTTAATAGCTCTGTTTTATCTCTAATAATAACTGCATAATCTTTCGTCCACGAAATCTTGGGGAACTCTGTATAATAGTGCAAGATAGAATTTTCACTAGGGAACATTTTTCATTGATTTAAAAGTTTAATATTATTTGCGTACCCTGCATTAAACTGAAAGCTTTAAATGTTTTTGCAGGTTGTTGTATTCTTAATAATAAAAACAAATACTATAAGCATTTATTTAGAAAATTCTGCTTTTGTGATAAATTGCTTGCACCTTACATGGAATAGTGTAGTTTTGCCTTTCGGGAATGAATGCGTAAAATGTATCCTCAAGGTGGGCTTACAAAGTGATTTGCGAAATCTTTTACAATTAAATTTGGAGACAGCAATTTCAGGCCGATGCTCGCGTTGCCTCAAAGCTACCAGTTCTTTCCGAGTACATAAAAGTATTTTTGACAGGCCTCCATCTTAAAAAAAGACCGTTGCAAAACTTAGAATGACCGCAAGCAGTAAACATTACGCTGAGCGAATATTTTACAAGCGAAGCAGTTCTATTCGGCAACAGATATACGATAGAAAAAATTGATAGTACCTGAGGAACGTAATAAGTTGATTTTTCAAATAGATAATGCATTATAAATTAGCATAAATAAATAAATACATAATAAATGACAAAATGAGTTTCCATGATATGTGTAGATTACGGTTGATAATTCTTACATTAATGGTATGTTTCAGTGAACTAGGAAAAATTAAAACAGTTATATTTGAAAAAGTTTTTATTTGAATGTTGATGTCATTACAGATATATATCTAGTAGCATATGCTATTTTATTTGTGAAAAACAATACTTGTTAAGCGAGCATAATTTCGATCTACGCTGTTCTCAAGTTTGAATGGAAAATTATCAGTTACTTGTAGTAACATTCAATATAATTTGTGGAATATCCTATTGAACCTTTTATTTCAGTTCCTCCAACACCTGCGGCCGCTCAACATATACCTTTCTCTTAAAGACCCCAGTAGAGAATAGTTGTATGCGGATAGATTCGGAGATCTAATCAGCTAAACAATGTCTTTATTACGCTGTATTATGTGATTCGGGCACATTTCCCTTAGGGCAACCATAGATGCACGAGCAGTGAAATCACGTGATTTGTTGAAATTGAACCAATTCTTTTGGAAAAATGTTCTAATCGCGTTCGTGTATCGCTCGGTAGTAACAGTTGCGGCATTACCTCCGTTGCCTTAGAAAATATATAGTTCAATAATGGCAGACAAGGATAATGCACACCACGCTGTGATCTTCGGACCATGCAATGGTTCAACGATACAGTATCTGTTATTTTGCCTATTCATGTACCCATTCAAGTGGAAATAAGCTTCATTTGACATATATATAGCGCGGATTAAATTTTCATCTGCATTCAAACGTTGCATCATTTCTTACGAAAAATTTCTACCGACTAATAAATCAACATTTTTCAATTGCTATACAACTTGAACTTTGCAAGAGTGAAAACTTATATCTCCATGTAAGATTCGGCGGGTGGATCGTGATTCACTAGTATTCAGTGCTAATTCATGTTTGACCTCAAACATTTTGAAGTACGTGTTATGGCCGTTTGAACTCTATCAATGGTTTCTAACGTTCAAACAATTTTTCTTGTACCTTTATTTTTAAAATTTAACATAGTTCCCGTTGTCTCAAACTTTTTAACCAACAAATTAATCACGTAATCATAGGATAATGCTCATAAGGGGGTATTTGAAATTGATTGCGAAATACGCGCCATTCCTATAAAACATATTAATACAAAAAGCCCACCTCGGAACGTTAAACGATTTAACTACGTTGCCAAGTTTTTACGCTTCAGTGACGAATCTT
This sequence comes from Phrixothrix hirtus, assembly GCA_024586415.1. Classification (NCBI taxonomy): domain Eukaryota; kingdom Metazoa; phylum Arthropoda; class Insecta; order Coleoptera; family Phengodidae; genus Phrixothrix; species Phrixothrix hirtus. Next base: position 1,367 of record JAHWXV010405903.1, on the reverse strand, counting down.
ATATTTTAGGCACACATTTTTTAAACCATGTATATCTTATCAAGATAGTAGCACAACACACAATATATGATGGTTATGTATTGGGATGTGGTTTAAAAATGTCATATTCTATAGAATTGTTAAAATAAGCAAGTCCTTAATTTCTATATCCACTTTTATATCCACCATATTGATATATTGCTTTGAAAAAAGCTGATGATAACTGATTGTGTGTTGCAAGTATCGCTTTTAAGTTGACTCAAACATATCGAGTATCAACAAGTACTTTGTTAAATTACACCTACTAAAGTTAAACAATTCCAATTCGCTATATCTAATTCCGGATACACCTCAAGAAATTTTCACGATCATAAACAACCTAAAAAACCCAAATGCAGTCGGAGCTGACAATATTCCAATGCATATTACTAAACTATGCTCTGTACATATTTCAAAAGTACTTTGTCATTTAATAAATTGCTGCTTTACATCGGGATATTATCCGCACCAGTTTAAAATATCAAAAATTATTCCTTTACATAAAAAGGACGGAAGAGATTCTGTACAAAATTATAGACGAATCGCAATTCAGTGTACAATTTCAGAAGTTTTCGAGACAGTTATTAAAAACAGAATCCTAGATTTCTTTAACTTCAATAATTATTTTTGCCCTAATCAACATGGTTTCCTACATGGAAAATCAACAGCAACCGCTCTGAATAGCACACCAAGCAGTACACTGCTTAATCTTAATAATAATAAACACTCAATTACTTTAAATTTCGACCTCTCAAAGGCTTTTGATCTTGTAGTACGAATTCAAATACTAAAATTAGAGTACTGTGGAATACGAGTGCTGACCTCATATCTTACTGGAAGAAGACAAATAGTAGAAATTCATTATTTCAACCATAAAAACGAAATTATTACCGTAAAACGAGGTGAAATTGGCCGATTTTGAATTTTAAAGGCAAATATCTAGTCTTAAAAAGAAAAAGTGCTTATTTTTGTGTAAAACACTATATGCTTAGATGTATACTAATGACGCCTAAAACAATTTTACTAATATTTTTTAGTTTAAAACTAAAAATGTGTACTACTCAACTTCACCCCAAAATGGGGCGAAGTTGACCGGCTATTGATTTTGCTTGTTAAAACGTTGGATGAATTTGTCCACAACAGAACTTATAGAAAATGTTTTTATATATTTATTAACAATTTTTTTTATATGAATAGGTGTTCAAACAAGTTATAGTATAATATAGTGCTAATAATATATATAAACTATGCCAAATTTAAATGAAACTGAACATAAATATTTAATATTGTAATAAAACTGCAATGGACAAACCTACGAAATATTAAATTGTGAAAAATCAATATTAAAA
>JAHWXV010405785.1:0-10819 GCA_024586415.1 Phrixothrix hirtus | reverse complement strand
CATTCAATAAACCTCCTTTAGTTCAAAATTGCATTTTTGTATTACTTGATTTTTCAGGTATTTTTGAATTTAGGCGGGTATTTAATTAACTGGTCAAATTAGCCATAGCAATATGTAACATACAACCTCGTCGGATTTAAACCCTTTGATTTCAAATCCACAATAATAATAATAGTAATAATAATCTTTATTCGTCACAGAAAAGCTGTTACAAACAATTTTTATAGGACTCATCATATTGATTTTGTTGTTTGATTATTAGCAAATAATTATTAATAAAACAATAAACTTATAAAATTTTTAACAAGTCATTACAATAGATTCTTTTCACATTATTTTAAAAATTCTTCTAAAGAATAAAAGATATTTCTTAATAGATAGTCATAAAGCTTGCTCTTAAGAGAATTGAAATTGACCCTTCTTATTACAAATTCGCCCTGGGCAGAAATATACCAAATTGCTATCAATTCAATCCCCTAATACGTTATATGGGTAACTCTTCAATTTTATTCTTAGAATATCACCTGGACACACACTGCAGAAATGCAGCTTAACTCTGATGCTGTTAGAACTCTACTCTCCGTAAACAAAGTATTTCTCCTTGAAATTGAAGGGGGAAGATGAGAGAGGTTAACATTTACTTTTAGACTTGTTAGCCTTCACATGGGAATTGTTGAATAAATATTTTTAAGAAAAATGTTTTCTAAAATGTAACCTGGGATTTTCGAATTTAATAATTGTTATTAAAATGAAATTATACAATTTACAAATTTACAATAGTGATTTTGGTGTAAAATTGATACTGGTAATCCATCAATTGGATTTTATTATTATTACGTCGATATATATACCGAGTGTTTTCAAATGAATGACCAATATTGTAAGAATTTCAGATGCGCTTACAGTTTTTGGGATCTCCAAATTCAAATTGACATGAAAATACAAAGTGACAGATCAACTATGATGCCCATGCTTCGTGTGAGTAGTATGATTTTTTTCATGTAGATTAAAATAATGTTTACAAAAATTACGATCTTTTAGGTTTTCTTATCTGTTAAAATAAATTTTTTTTAAGAAATTATATAACATTGGGTGCCTATAATAGTTGGATCATCATTTATAATAGTAAGAATAATGTGATCTTCACTAGAAAGGTATGTATGGTATATGAAGAAACACCTTACAAAACCATAGATGCAGGAATGATGTTATATTCAGACATGGTAATCCTAATTTTACAATGTCAATTATGAACTATAAATAAAAACTGCCACGGTTCTATGTTATTATTCAGCGTTTTTACTTCATATGTATAGTAACTTATTCAGAATTTGAAATTATTTAGTATTCATTTATATACTATTAAGTTATGTAAGAATAAATTTCACATTCTGATTTAGGGCTAGGTAGCACACAAAATAGACAACAGTTAAATTAACTATAATTTGGTTATCTGTAGGTTTTAGAGAAATTCCTTGTTTGCATTAATGTTCCATACAATGTAATTGATTTTTTAAAAATAAAAAAGTATATATCATTCATAATAACAAAAATAATTATATGCAAATTATCTCCAGATCTAATGAAAATAATCTCAAATTTGGCAAACTTACGTGTAACAAGTTGAACAATATTATGAAGAAATCTGGTGATTTTTGGATAACTGTAAATACTCTAATTACTTAAAAAACTAGTGTTCAAATGATAAATGTTATTAAAAACTGGAATAACTAGATAAGTACATATCGTATCTTATAAAATTTTCTCATAATGTGCATTGTTGTGCATTTTCCTATTGATTGGTATCAATTTATATTCACATCAAATAATAGAATTAAATCAAATTTGCATAATATTTCACCATTTTTCGAAGGCAAATTTGGTAATGGCAATTTTATGGAACTTGTGTGAGCTCATGTTCAGCTAACAACAGAACACCACGTTCCATTATCATTATCGTGTTTGTGACACTAATCCTTTAGCTTCATTTACAGGTCTCTTTTCTATATTCTGAGGTTGTTTGGAAATAAGTACCTATAAACACCTATAAACTTATTTAAGTTCACTTCTGTACTTATTTTATAATATAATAATACACGTGAACGTGTGAATTTTGTTCTCTTATCGTACAAAACTTTTGAAATGTTATATATATTTATTTTAATACTAGAATGGGGTCTTGATGAATAAATTTATTATACATGGTTGGCGAGTTGAGGTTCTACCAATACCTTTTCCGGGAAACATCGGACTACCTAAGTAATTAAATAAAGTATGTAGATTTATTATACTTTAGAATGAAATAACAACTAAAGCTATATGAAGATAAATTAGTTTATACGTATATGAAGGAAATGCTTAATAGTAAAAGATGACATTAAATAATTTAGAATAGACAAGTGCGACAACGTAACTTGTAAAAACTAGATTATGAAAACAATGATTACTATCGGACGTAAAAGTTTTAGCCCTTGTGTTTGAATACTAATAAAAAACCACTACAATAATTCAAATACAATTAATAATTTTTGTTTGGGAATTTAATTTTCTATGAGACACTAAAAGTAACTTTTATAAATAAAGAAATTTCTAAAACAGCCATTTACTGAGTTATTTGCATAACAAGTTATGGTATTCCGATTTACTACTTCAAGTGGAGCTCCCGTTCTAGTGTACCATGCAACACAACTTCTAGCTAAAAGAAGATAAATCAGATAGGCTTCGCTGCAGAGTGATAGCAAGCAAACCAAAAAAGAACATTGGAAGTACTGCATATATAAAAAAGGCTTTCTGGCTAGAACACCTTTATTTGGAGAAAGAGAGAGAGGGAATCATGAGTGGCATTAAATCTTCATAAACATCAAAGTAGTTGCTTGTTCTTACAGTATTGTTGAAGAGCAGAACCTGCAAAAAAGAATACAAACTTTTCTTCCACACCACGTACATTGAAGATAAAATATACATGTGAACAACCTGTAGAATATCTGAAAGATAACGTCGTGGTAGATAACTACATGACTATACATATGAATGCATATCGGGTAATAAGTGGAAGTGTAGTACATAAAGTTGATGGACTACGTTACAATGTAACAAATTATGCCAAAAGTTATGTTTTATAAAACATAAATATTATTAGAATAAGTTTAATTAGATGCTAGAAATGAATGGGTGAATAAGCAGTTTTAATGCATTGGCATCATTTCAAACCATGCGTCTTCAATTAATTATAAAAATAGTGTCTAAAAGCAATACTCATATTTTTAAATTAAGATTGAAAAGTTATTGCAAACTTTAATTTAATGTAATAAGTTAGAAAGATCTAGACTGTCCAAATTATTTTTAAAATAGTTACATAATTATTGCTCGAACTTGTACTATTTTAGTTTTATAACTAAATAGTTAATGCGATTTACTTAGTCCTCTTATAGGGGCTTGGGTTGACTTGTGATTTACGACTTTATGTCTAGTGTGTTGTATAACTCTTCTTAATTTTTGGAACATTTTTAAATTGCCATGTATACATAAGTTTTAAGCGCTCGCCTCCCGTTAAATATATTATATGTACTAGGTAAAAAATGCTAAACAATAATATACAACTGCAGTGGTTGTCATTTACAGTTCATGATTAGGATTAGGATTGCCATGTCTGACAATAATATCATTAGAAGGTGTTTCTTCATATTGCAACTACTTTTCTAGTGAAGATTGCATTGTTCTTACTATTACATATAATGACCCAACTTTGGTAGGGTTCCAGTGTTATACAATTTCTCCAAAATAATTTTTATTTTGCTAACAAATAAAACCTAAAAAATCATAATTTTCATCGACATGATTTTAATTTATATGGAAAACTTATCCTACTCATGAGCATGGGCGCCATGTTTGATCTGTTATTTTATATTTTTGAATTTTCATGTCTGATTCGAATTTAGCGATCCTAAAAACTTGATGACACCTTTTAGGACTTTGAATAAACAACAAGGTATCATTTTTAATACGAAAACACCCTATATAAATAAGGCCTATTTTCCACCCTTAAACCTCTATCTCTGCAGTTAAAAAAATACGTCTCAATTATTTTCATACCTTTATAAGTAGGCAAAGGTTCATCAAAATCTGTGAGTGATAGTTGGCTACCTTTATTTGTGAGAACCGAACAGGATCTCATTTGGAAGTACATAATTAATTATTTTAGTAAAATTGTATTTATCTAATATCACAAACATTTTTAATAAAAATAATAATATACTAGAAAAATAATTTTTGGGCGCCAAGTACAAAATTTTTACTTTTTGTTTGAGCGATTAACGTGTTATGATTATATTGAACTTATATTAAACTGATTTGCCGAAATTATCCTTAGCTGCTCTCTTCATTTCACCCATTTCTTCCCTTAAAGTCTCATTAATAGCATAACTTACTTTACCAAATTCTTTATTCAGGGTGTCTACAACAAAATGTGCTTTATATTAACAATGGATAGTTCTTTGTGTATACAGCAGCAAATGAAATACATAGTTTTAGAAATATTTGCAATTTATTAAAGTTTTCAATGTGCATCGGTTTTTGAATTATGTAAATGTTTTTGCACTGACAATTTGTAAATGAATTTTTAATTCGTATTTTAATTTTTAAATCATAGTTGGCAGTTTTTAGGTACCTCCATCTAATGGATGCGTCTAACATGGTATAAAAGTATATATGCTGTAGATGTCTGTAGTGGAAAGGTCCTATTTATGCTTACTTATATTATTTCGAGATATAAATCATATTAAATAATTTACATTCCAAGTTTTTAATTAAATATCATATATGATATTTAGTATTTGTATTCTACAGGGTGTCCCAAATAAATTGACACCGTGCAAACTGTTGGTACCTTATAACCTGTAGAACAAAATTTGCATATGAAATTTTTATCAAAACTGTATAGTTTTCAAAATATTAACAATTATAGTATGAAGTCCAACCTTGGAGTGCACGTTGTGCCAGATAGTAATATCGATACCCTTGATATGCATTACTCATCGGCATATCATGAATTATGGAACATGTTGTTTCCAAAATTATTTATTCCTTGATATTCATTAGCAGAATTCAGCTCAGATTTGTTTGTTATTGCTTTCCGTATGGATAATACACACCTTGTCCATAGATGAGTGTCGGCAAAATGTTTAATGATCTCATTTCTATCCAGATTAAATCACGATACAAATATTTATGTTGGTGCATGTATTAACTTGTTTATTTACTATCATGAACTGCATTGGTTTCGCATCTGATTAGTAATAAAGAGAGCACTATGGATGACAGATGCCATTTTAAAGTTGCATTTAAGTGGCAAAAAAAATTGGCGGATAATCCATAGCTTAGAATGTGTCAGTGTCATTGCAAGTTACAGAAGATTGGATCCATTAAAAAACAGAAAAGTAAAGGATGTAAACGAACTGTAAGAACCGCTAGGAATATCAAAACAATATGTGAACGTATTAGAAGAAATTGGCAATGGTCGCTAAGAAAATTAGCAGCAGATATGTAAATCTCAAAATCTTCCGTACATAATATAATTCATAAAGACTTGGGGACGAAAGCCTACAAGAAAAGAAAAATTCAAGGTTTAACTACAAACCAGAGTGAAGCAAGAGTAAAAAAGTGGCATGCAGAAATGGAGTTCCTGTTAGCAATGAAAAGTTATTTGTGTTACAAGAATATTACAATCCACACAATGGTCGTCTATATGCAGCTAGTATTGCCGACATACCACGAAGTCAGAGAACTATCGAACGATATCAGTACACATCTTCTGTAATGGTTTGGGGTGCTGTTTTAAAATGCAGTGCATTGCCCTTAGTTTTTGTTGATAAGGGAATAAAAATTACCAAAGATGTTTACTTAGAAACCATCTTAAAGCATCATATACTTCCACATGCTGTGCGTTTATTTGGAAACGACAAATTCTGTCCAAGACTCCATACCAGTCCATCTCGCTAAATCCGTACAAGCCTGGTTAAAATCAAACGTATCCGATTTTTTCAGTAAGGAAGAATGGCCTGCATCCTCGCCGGATCTTAATCCTTTAGTCTACACCATTTGGAGTTATATGCAAGGCAAACTCACAAATATAAAAACACCGAACATTGAAGGATTGAAGAAACTTTACAGACAATTTGGAATGATATTCCTAATGAAGTGCTGTGTGCCTCCTGTGAAGCATTCTGAAAACGTTTGAAAGCCATAGTTAAAGCTAAAGGTGAAAGAATCGAATTAGATGTGTAAGTTACAATTAATAATTTAATAATAAATGTATTTTTTAAATTGGACATCCTGTGTCTTATAAATACTTGAAAGTTTTGCCGATACTCATCTGTAGACATGATGTATATCAAATCTAATAAAAAGCAGCATTGAATTTGAAATGGTAGAAATGTTACTATAAAAGTTTACAATAATTACAATTGAACTTGAATCTAAATGTAAAATCATTTTTCAGATGCTGGTATGTGGTAAGCATAACCAAGAATTAATTTACAAATACGCAAGTGATCTGATAGCTGGTGATATTATACGCCATGGACCTAATCCTAAATTGCAAAAGTGCTTTGAAGCCCTAACTTCAAAATTAGGTAAGTTACATTATATTTTAAATTATTTAATTTCATAGATTGTTTTATTTCAGAAAATTTAGAATAAGGTTCAAATATTTGTTTTTGCAACTATAATTAATAAAGATATGACAATTTTTTGTATAAACAATCATATACTTTGCATCCACATTATTTTGCAAGATTTTTAAAACAAATATCAAAATAAATTTTCCTTCTACAAAGTCTGCAGCTTGAACAGTATAAGATACTAACCTTTGTATTAATTTTTTTTTAATCTTATCGTTTAAGATATAATATTTTAACACCATGAAAACCAATTTGATAAACCAAAAAAAAAGTTCAATCCATGTTCGTTAAATGGAATTTTATTTTGTAAAATAGGATAAAAAATAATATAGTGGAATTTTCAACAACCGGCAGATAAATATGTTCGTAAAAAAAATGTTTTGGTAGATTCACTTTACAACTACCAAATCAACAAAAGAAATTGGTGCTCCACTGCAGTCACAACCAATATATGGAAATAAAAATGCAAATTATTAAATTTATTTAACACTGTTGTATTCTTTAGGTATTTAAGGAATAATTCATCTATTGCTTGTAATTACTTTGTCATTATAATTAGACTATTTTTGTTAAGAATTTGTTTTGCATGCTCCTACTTATATTGATCGATTTATTAGAATTAGTCTTAAAATGTACTGCCACATCTCTGCTGATATTTGACAAGTTGTATGTGTGCTGGTTCCCATGTGCAATATTCATTTGATAAACTGTGTTCCTATCCATAACTAATTAGGATTAATTTAAGATTATGTGACATGTTTTATTTCCCTACAATTTTCAATGCAATTTTTGCCTAGAAAATTAGGAACAACTTGAGGGAGTTTACTTGAAAAGTTTTAATTTTTTTGTAAAGTTGAAGTTAAAATTTGCCTATTTTTTATATCAGTATTTTAAGCACAAGATGCTCTATAGTAAAAGATCAAAATTATTAGCAATGACGTTACAATACCAATTTCACGCGATAAAACTTTGCGAGATGTGAGAGAGCGAGGATAGAATGGTGATCATTGGCAGGTCATATTAGAATGTTTGTGTTGCACTTAAGTTGTTTTAATAAAAGATTGTATATTAAAATAACTTTACACAATGATAGGAAGAGCCGACATCAAAAGATCAAGCCAATTATCACTGCGGCAACTTTTGTAACACCTTTCGTTGAAAACTTTTTAAGCCAAAAATTGGTATCAATCCAGCTTTTGCTCTATATGCAGTTTCTGTCCTCTTTGAGCTGGCCTTAGGACACCTGCATAATTATTTGACAGTCAAACTCCATATCTAAATAAACATTTTTTGTTGTAATAGCTTCTCTTAAAAACATTGGATCAATATGATAAAAATATTGCCCAGACCATATTTAAATCTCTATCTTTTAGTCCTCTTTGTAAATTGAGGTTCCGTTAGTTTTTTATAAGACATAATATATTGTGCTTTATCAGAAGTCTTTTTTCAGCACACAAGTAGATGCTTAATTTGTTGCTTAGTTAGTAATGCTACTTTTTGCGAAGTTCTTCTATGTAATTTATTTTCCACAAAACATCTTTGAATGATTCTTGCAGTTAATTAAACTTCATTAACTTTAATTTTTTGAGTAAACAGAAAGGGGTTGTCTTTCACTGTACTCTTAATTTAATGATCTATTTTTGGTGTTTTTTTTTTAAGGTTAGCTCTATTTTCATTGTTTGATTTTGCTTTCAAGACATTTTCTACCATGTCAATTTGTATTTTTATGTAATAATCCGCATTTATTTCAAAGGTTAATCAAACTTTTGTTTTAGACTGAACAATGTTTTTAGATCTTAATTTTTTAAAAAAGTACAATATTGAATTATTGTTTCTGCACACAGTAAAGCTGACTTCAATAACTGAATTACAAGTAAATTTTTGAAAATACCATAGGATTTAATTGTCAGTATTGTAATATTCTTCTGCAGTAGGCTATAAAATTTTTACCACTATTTATGCACAATCTATAATTGGATCCCATATTTATGTGAAAACATATTTTTGGAAATGCAATATTTTGTTTGAATATACTACATTTTTTAATTTCTAATTATTTGTATTTAGTTTATTGTCAACAGTGTATAAAGTTGTTGACTGTAAAAAGAATAAATGGACTGTGTTAAAGTTTTACAGAATGTCTATATTTCTCCAACTTTTATAAGTGTCTTCTCAAGACAAAAGAATACTTCCATAAACAATGATAATATTCTTATATTCTGATGCGTCTCTTACAAAAGTGGACAAGATATTGATATTTTGTCAAAATTTGACATAGTCTAATCCCGGAAGTTGTTTTTCTTACATTAATTCTGGCTGTGAAAACTTTTCTTCTTGTAATAACCAAAACATTTTTATAAAAGATCTTTAAATATCATATGTGCACAAGTTCTGCAAGTGCATTTTTATGTATATGGAATTCATAGATTTATCTGTAGGCCTTCCAGCTTGCATGACTCAACAAATACAATTTCGTTATTGGTTATTATGTTTATGCAACGTTGCTTCTATATTGAAGTTCTGATACGGGCCAATATATGTATACATTTAAATATTCTGTTTAAAATATTTTGTTCCCGTGAATTAGCCCCTATGGGTGCAAATTTAAGATTATATATCTGTAAATTTTCAAATTTAAACAACCATTGTTAATTTGGTTGTTCTTATATTGTAATTGCATATTTTAATGGAAAATTTAACATTTTAAATTTGAAAAATTGCATTATTCAATTTCCAACATGTTTTGACTTTGAACAACAGAATTATAAAATTTATAAAAAACGACAATAAGAGTATATGATGTTTATTATATTTTTATACTTAAGTAGTTTGTTAATTTTTTTATGTAGGTTATTACTATTTAGCATATGTTATTCATTATTGTAATTGCAATTGTTACTTTATACATACTTCCTTTTTGTATACATTATAATATGTATTAGCAATAAAATGTGCAAATATTTTTGACATTATGGTTTAACTTCTGTTTTAGTTTATTCTCAAAACCACTTGAAATTTGAGTGTGTAACCCATTTGACTAAAGATGGAATTTAGTCCTTGGAAGGTTAAAAACTCCACTAGCTCAAAGAATTTATAACTCAGGGGATGGCCCAAAATGTAGCTAGCCAACTTCTCAGATGTGTGCTAAGAGCACAATTTTTTATAAAATGGAAACTAAATAATGAGTAAATAAACAGTACATCTGTTAAATTGACTATTCTTAACAGTTGTTAATTTCTAAATTATTTAAAAAGCTTTGCTTTACCAGATAAATAAAAAAGCTCAATCAAATAAATTATTTAATCAAACTTAATAGTGAATATCATAGATTTTATAAGTTAATAAGTCATTTTAAACAGCTGAATTTAATTATTATCAAGATATACAATGGAAGTTGGACTTCAGTTGGTATAAATAGTGTGCGATTAGTTTAATGTCAGGAGTATGGACATCACAAGATGGCTAGCAAATCTAGATTGGTGAGCTGGCAGAGTCTTTTTATAAGAAGTGGATTCTTTGCGGTAAATTATATCTGGTGTGACCTGAGCACAGACTTTAATACAAATTAAATTACTTGAGGCCGTGAAGCAGACAAGTAAGATTAAAAATTTCAAATAATTCAATAATATTAAGCAACAGTAGCAGAGTGGTTTGATTAAATAATTTTTCATTTAATAAATTTAAGTTAAGCTTAGTAATATAAATATTGAATCTGTGACGACCTTTTCTTTAAGCAATTGCTTTACGTTGAATAACTCAATTTTTAACCTCTTATGACATAAGGTCAGCATAAGATATTTACGTTGAACTACTTTCTAGTCCAATTGGCCTTCAGCTAGCTTATTTTCAGTAAGAGGTTTGTGGGTGAATTTGAGTGTGCTCATTGTTACAGCTAGTAAGAGGATATTCTATGGCTACTTTTGAGTGTAGCTGTATATACTATTTCTGTATATTTCACTCCTGCCTGTATAACTAGACGAATTCTAGGTTCGTTGTTTGACTCAAATAAACAAACATGCATTTTTATACATATATTTACAACTATTGCTATGGCCAATTTGACCAGTTAATTAAATACCCACGTAAATTCAAAAATACCTGAACAATCAAGTACAAAAAATGCAATTTTGAACTAAAGGAGG